>JARHVA010006961.1:317500-425000 GCA_037957365.1 Torreya grandis | reverse complement strand
GTGTTTCCTACAGTAGTCCAAATAGATCTCAAGTTAATGTCATTAACCCAAGAGTGTAAGAGAATGGAATGAAGGATGATGAGAACTTACCAAGATTTGATAAGACTCATGAAGTATATGAAGAGATTCACATCTAAGCATAGAGTCAAGTGCTAAACCTGTTGAGCCTATGTTATGCATGGTGATCTTGAGAGCTATTCATTGAAGCTATGTTGATATTTAGACTTAAATCCAAAGCAAAAAGTGGTTACTATAGATAAAAAATTATGCATCACAAGTATGAAGAACTTATGAGTACATGGAATTTCAATTATGTAGATCTGGTTCAAATATGAATACCTATAACTAAAGATAATGGTAAACAATGACCAAAACTAGAGTTACAACTATTTACATTTAAACAAAAAGAAGTAAAGACAAAGAAAAGGTGAAACATAAATGAACCTTACTTAAAATCAAGATATGAATAATCAAGACTTAATTAAGAATAATAATGTTTAAAAAATGAAACAAGAACAACTTAATAACATGAGATCAACATATAAATAATCATGATCCATGTGTACCATTAAGATGTTCCTGAATAAAAAAAACAAAGAAAAGAAATATCATATAGGAAAACACAAGACTAGGAGAGATAATAACTAAAAAATGAGAAAATAAGAAGAAATAAATGAAGAGACAAGAAATCACAAAAAAACACCAATAGAAAATAATAAATCACCAATAAAACTCAAATAAACATACACAAACAAAAACCAAGTTAGTGTAGTTTAAAAATAGTTATTCAAGCCTATGAATTAGAGGTGTTACTTTTTACTATAGCATAACAAGAATAAGGACACAAAGTTTTTGATTAATTAAAGAGGAACAACGTAGAATACATGGGGGGAAGAGAAGAAAAGGAAGGGGTTGGATGAGCTGACTCTAAATGTACAAGATAAGTGGACACTACCTACATAGTTTTATGAATGCATATTCTAACATAAACTTCATGCCAAATGTAGTTCTCCCAGGAAGTGGGATAGAAATAAAGGGTAATGTCCATAACATATAATTAATGTTGTAGAAGAAAAGGGAAAAAAAAGAAAATCAATGAGACAAATGAGAATGGTCTTCTAAATGATAAGATGGTGGGATGAGATACTTTAAAAATGGCATGAGCATGGGGATCATAATGTAAAAAAGTATAAGAAAATGTTTCTATTATTTTTTGGATCAATTTCTAATGTTTTTGGTGTTTCTAAGATAAAATATGTACAAGGTGGAAATAACTAGTCAAGGAGATGCTTGTCCAAGAGTAGAAGTTCTAATAAATAGCTAAGTTGGCTGTAATGATAATCATGGATACAAAAATGGATTAGGGAGCTAACTAGAAGCTCCAATAATAGCTAAAGCTGGATAAAATGACATATGCTCACAAATTGATGAGAGCAAGGATCCTAATAAGGAAATAATGACTACAAGGTAGTATTAAAATAATAAAACAATGTACAGACTAACATATCTCTAAAGAACCATACAATAGGTAAAATTTTAGAGCTATAAAGGTGGTCATGTTCACTTGTCTATAGAAGAAGATACAAATATTTTCCATGATGATCTACTTAATAGAATTGGCATCAAATATGATGATAATGCTGATGATTCATAATCAAGATCATAATGGTCAAGGGATAAAGGTGTCTCAGCTACAATAAGCCCATGCCATAACAAAGAATGTGGTTCTCAAAGAGAATGATCCAAAGTAAATAGGGTCCAAAGGATGGTATAAGACAAATATGGTTCTTAAAGATAATGGTCTAGGATGGGATAAAATATGTTTAGAGTGCTAAGGGTCCAAAATCTTCTACTATCCAGAGTCGTGAAAGTAATAGGGTATGCCAAAAGAATATGGTCTATGAGAGGACAGTCCATGATAAAATGGTAAAATACTTCAGCGAAAGTTTCCCCCAAGTAAAGGGTCTTGTAGATAATGAATCAAAGTTGTTCAAGCATAGAACCTCTTAACGTGCACAATGTTCATGGGCTCTTGAATTTATTCACCATTTGGAGTAGCCAGTCAATATGCACTTAATCCATAGTTTACCATGATAATAAATGATCCCAACCAATTAGGTTGAAACTCACATTTTTTATTGTATTCAACATTTATGTTCTTTTAGTTTGCTTTCAAGACCAAATCACCAATATTAAACTCCTAAAGGAGAATGTGCTTGTTTTATCTTTTCTTTAATCTCTTCTGATAGTAGGGTAGCCAAACACTTACCATCAAGAAGTTATATATCTTACAACCTTGAGACTCTATATGTTTCATCATCTTTAATATGCTCCAAATAAACTTGTAATGATGGTAGCTCGATCTTAATCAAGATAATAGATTTTGTGTCATAAACAAGGGAGTATAGAGTGACTTATGTGAGGGTTCGATGATTAGTTATGTAGGTCCAAAGGGATTGAAATATTTTCAAGTACCAATTATGGCCAACTTCATTGAAAATATTCTTTAAAATAGATATAATGGTCTTGTTTGACACCTCAATTTATCTACTGACTTGTAGGTTATATGGCATGGATTTCTTGTGCTTAATTTTGAATTTTGAATAAAGGTCTTTTACATCTCTATTTAAAAATGATCTATCATTATTGAATATAATGCATGTTGGGATGCCATATCAATAGATGATATGATAATGAATGATTTTGTCTATCTACTTCCTAGTGGCATAAGTGAGAGGAATGGCCTCAATCCATTTAGTGAAATACTTGGTAGTAGTTAAAATGTGTTTATGGCCAGCTAAATATGTTGGGTTTATTTTCCTAATGAGATTGAGGCCCCAAGTAGAGAAAGGTCATGGTGTTGTGATCAATTGTAGTGGTAAGGAAGTTACGTGTATCAAATTTCCATGTTTTCGATAAGGACAACATGTCCTCACATAATTTTAAGCATCTATCTCCATTTTGGGTAAATAGTATCCTGTTCTGAGGAGCTTCTTTACTAAGACTATACCATTGGTGTGGGGCCCACATATTCCTTCATGAACCTCCTTCAACACTAGTTTGGATTCACTTGAAGATAAATAAAAAAGTAGCATTCCATCATAGAATTTGTGATAAAGTGTGTTTCAAATAAGGGTATAATGGGCTAGAAAATGATGGAATAGTTTTTGTTGGTTATTGGATAATTCAGGTGGAAAATGTGATCATGGAAGTAATCATAAAAGGCTTGATACCAAGGTAGTTTAGATGGGGTATTGGGACCAACAATGGCACATACCATTTATGAATCTAGCACAATATATGAAGGCTATATAATATTTTTAATAAAATAATAATACTCTTTAGCTCCATCATCAATCTGTATCATTTACCGAATCATTTCCATTACATCAACATATCTTTTGCTGACCCTTTGTATTTGTTCAAACTATAGAGATTTAAAATGAACCTTGAGATTATCCATGATTTGCTTGTAAGTAACAAGTTTGTCATCTCTAGTATTATACTGATCAATGGTTTGATTGATAATCATTTGGGAATTACCATAAACCATTAAGTGTTGAATGTCCCACTGAATGGTAAGACACAATCCTACAATGAGTACCTCATACTTAGCTATATTATTTGTATAATAAAAATTAATGTGAAATGCCTTGGGAATCAAGTCCCCTTTAAATTTAATCAATAATATGCTAGCTCTAGATCTATGAGAAGTGAAAGAACCATCGAAATATACCTTCCACTAGTCAGGCTGTATAATAGAATCATCTAAAAAGTTGAATTTGAGTGGTTAAGTGTCTATAATAGGGATTTTTCAAGTTGATAATCAATAAGCTGCCCCTTGATTACTTTCTAATTTTGATACTCAACATCAAATCCACTAAGGATCATGACCCATTTATCCATACATCCTATGAGAACTGCCTTGGATAATAAAAACTTGAGAGGGTCCACCTTAGCGATGATAATAGTTTTGTTGTTCAACATATAATGTGGTAACTTTTGGGAATAAAATAACATAACTAAACATGCCTTCTCAATAGGCATATAATTATGTTCATAAGTCACCAGTGTGAGTCTCAAATAATAGACTACATGTTCTCTACCTTGATCATCATGTTGGGGCCAAAGTAACCCCAGTGCATACTCAATTGTTGATATGTAAATAAGCAGTGGTTGTCCATGTGTTGGTGGTCTCAGATCTAGCATGTTGACTAAATATGTCTTGAGCTTCACAAATTCTAGATGATAGTCTTCAACCCATTGAAATATGACCCCTTTCTTCAATATATGGGTAAATGGGTGGCACTTATCTGCTAGTTGGGAAATAAACATGTGGATTGACTAGATCTTTCCTGATAAGCTTTAGATCTATTTAAGATATGAAGGTAGAGGCTTTTCAATAATAGACTTGAACTTAGCAAGGTCAACTTCCATCCCTCTTTATGATATAATGAAACCTAGAAATTTCCCTGAAGTGACTCCAAAGACACTTCTTAAGATTTAGGTAGACTTTATATTCATGAATCCTCTCAAAGATTATTTATATAATGTTAGGATGTTTAACACGTGTTATTGATTTTGATACTATGTCATCAACATAGTCCTTAATAATATTAAGAATCATGTCATGGAACATGATAGTCATGGAACATTGATATGTGGCTCCTTCATTCTTCAAGCCAAATGGCATGACTTGGTAACAAAATGTTCCCCATGGAGTGGTGAACATAGTATTATGTTGATATTATTGGGATATCTTTATTTTATTGGATCCATAAAATCCATCCATGAGGGACAACATCTCACATCTAGCCATAGAAATAATGATCATGTTGATGTTGAGAAGAGGAAAATCATCTTTTGGGCATGCTTTATTAATGTCTCTGAAATATGTACAAAGATGTATGCCCTATGTCTTCTTATTGACTGGAACTATGATAGATATCGATTCAAAATAGTCCAGTGGTATGATGAAGACTACTCATAATAACTTCTCCAAATAGGATTTTACCAAAATGGTGATGTATGGATGTATCTTTCTCAATTTTTGCTTAATTGGTTTGGCATCTAGATGAACAACAAGGTGATGCACTACCAAGTATGGGTTTAAGCCTAGCATATCTGAATATGCCCATGCAAAAATGTCCCTAAAATCCATCAAAATGGATATAATTTGTTCTCATTCTATTTCAGTAAGGAAATCTCTAAGATAAATAATCTTGGGATCATTGTATATTCCATAGTTTAATTCAACTATGTTTTCAAGAAGAAGTATGGGTCCATATTCAAGAATAGTAGGCAAGGTATGATTGTGATCATATTATTCTGCTATAATTTCTTGATTCTCCTCCTACAGCTCTGGATAATGTGACAAATCTGAATTTTTCATCTCAAGTAATGTTTGAGTAGTAAAGACCTCAGGAAATTCAAGATCAAGATGATAAAAAATTTGTTGTTGTTATTAAGAGATGCTTATACTAGGTATGTAGCTGGGACTTGATAGACCTTTTACATCCTAAGGGGATGAGTGAATTTTCCCATTTGAGAGTACCTGAAACAAGTTTTCACTCAATGGCTTGTCTTTATCTTTAATATTTCCCTAATTAATGAGTGCGTAGAAGAGGTTTTCATCTAAAGATCTCAATTTTTTGTGTTTATTGTGACCAAGAAAGTTTTCCTACTTTCCAAAGTAGGCAAAAGGATCCAATGAAAATCAAAACCTTGTTTGTGATTTCAAATGGGCAATCCATCTTGTAGGTCCATGTATTCTGCAATTGATTCTTCATTATAAAACTCATCAAGGCGTATGACCAATTTTTTTGGTCCTAATAAATGAGTTCAAGATGGAAAAGGCATAGAGAATAATGAGGTTATACTTTGGTAAGGGAATTTCCAATAAAATGGGGTTTTGCTTTAGTAAGGGAAACTCTAATAGTATAATGGGATCTTGATTTAGTATGGGAAGATCTAATGATGGGATGAGATATTGCTTTAGGATGGGAAGCTCTAATAAGATAATAGGTTCTTGCTTCAAGATGAGAGGTTCCAATGGTATAAATAGGTGTTATGGTCATAATAGCATTTTAATCAAATAAATCTGAGTAAACAAGCTCATAAAAAAGGATATAATGGAATGTTACATCACTATCAGGAGTCTCATTGCTAGTTGATTCAAAATAATCACAATTGAAAGTTATGAGGTCACTCCTAGGTGGTATAAATCTGATACCATGATTTAGACTAGGTACACCAACTGATAATGGTTCCTAGATTCCTTGTGCTCATGGGACAAGGCCACTTCCTATATAATCAAGATGATCTATGATCTAATTAGGGATTAAATATTTGGATTCTAAAAGCAATCAGGAAGGCATTCATAATGTATCCAATCTCTTTTTGTGAAAGCCTCTTGATCCTAATTCGATGAAGTAACAGTCACAAATATCATAGGTGGTTTTCATTGTTCTTTCTTCGATTGCTAGATCAAAGTGGGTGTGTTTGGGTTCTTGGAAGGTTTAGTTTTACCAAAAAAATTTATGGACTTAGACAATGTTTCAACATGGAAGGAATCCTTTATATGGTATGTGGAAATTCCCACTTCTTCAATCACAACCTATTTTGCAAGCATTGTGGGAAATGGATCTACCAAAGTGGAAGTCAAATCACTTGGGTTGATACAATTGGATAGAGGTGGATGTGAAATTATTTATTTGTTCTTTGTAATGAATTCATAACTTGTATAATATTTATAATTGTGTAACTCAACCTTTAGATGTTTGTAATAGTAATAAGTCAATTGATCAATAGGAATAGTAACCTCGATCCCATCGTGGAGAAACTTAAGGAACTGATGTAAGGAGGATGCAATGGCTTGTACTTCATGGATCAAAGGATGACCAAGAAGTATCTTATAAGGTAGATCAATATCCAAAATATTAAGTAATGTGTGTTAAGAAATATACCCAATAATTATCAACAACTAGATAGTATTAAAAGACTCCCACTAAGCATTATCTTAAGCCTTTATGGCAATCATCTCTAGCTGGATGTCCTTTTTAGTGTAGCCTAATATTTATACCATTTTGAGGGATGCTATATTCAAAATTGAACAATTTTCTATAATAACCCACTTGATCTTATGGTTTTTAATAGTTACCTCAATATACAGTGGGTTGTTATGGCTCAAAACTAGGGTAGACATGTCTTTTTGATCAAACATTAGCTAACAAAATGAAGATAAGTATCCAGCTAGTGTTTGGAACTATTCAATATTTTTATCTTTGGGAATAATTGATTCTTATAAAAGGTTATTAAGAATAGTTCTATGGAATTCAAACATATTCAAGAGATCTAAAATGGAAATTTGTGCAGGAGTTTTACTTAGTTCATCTGATAGACTATAATGTTTCTCAACATTGGGATGAGTTAGCCCAGATTTTGTTGGAAAAATATTAGTCTTGACAACCAAAAACACAATGCTCACATTAGGTTCTATGGAAGAAGAGGTCAAATGGCCCTAGAGAGTAACTTGAAAGGATCTAGTTATGACTACATAATCTAGAGGTGACAAGGATCTAGTATAATCAGAATATGAAGGTGAAGGGCTTTGGAGGATGATTCATGGCATCTAGTTACATTGCTAAAATTTTGAGATGATGAAGATCTATTATAATTAGAAGAAGCATGTTGTCAAAAATATTAACCTATGCAAATGGAGTCACAATAGAATTATGTGAACTTGATGTGGTATTACTAGAGTGAGAGGGTGTCACCCTTATAATATTAGGTCTCGTACTATGGGGAGTTTGAGATGGTTCACATGATTGTGGTAATGTGGGTTGTATAAATATGTCCCATGGTAATATTATAATTTTAAGGTATGTTGTTGTAACCCAAATTATTTGTATGTGTATTATGATCCTGATTACAATCATGTTGATTATGATTTTGACCCTAATTCTGCCTTTAATTCTATCCTTAGTTCTATCCTTGGTTTTACTAATTGTTTCTTGGTGGTGGTTGATTGTGTTAAGGAAATGGATCTTGGTAGTTTTTCATAACCTAATTAGTGATTTGTGGGGCCAATTTGATCTCAACTACACCACTCTCAGTTAAGTCTTCAATAATATGTCACTATTGGACACACCGATATGCACTGTGTCCAATAATGTGATGGAAATTGTACCATTAATTTTCTTTGAACCAATTTAGTTTTGGTTAATCTTGAGGAAATAGACTTGTCACTAGCCATATAATTAGGTTAACTTATATAAGCTTCTATAATATTATCTCAATACGTTCTCCAAATTTGCTGAAGACTCTATATTGATTGTGAAATGTCCTCTATGGAGGCTATATTTTCAAATTGTGTGGTGGATTAGGTGGATCTTTGTACATTTAGGGTTGACGGGGCCTACACCATTTGTACATGTCTTGTTTTAGTCACACCATTTCCAAACAAATTCTTGTTTTTATTGAAATGCTTAGGTTTTTCTTGTGCAACTATTGGACTAGAAGATTGGGCCAGATTTGAAGTTAGACCCTATGTGAAAATATTAAAAAGGACCTTCATAATAATATCCCTCTCAATCTAAACCATTTTGTTGATAATTTATTCAAATTAATGAGCAAAATCATGTTGTATATTGTGCATGACTTTGGATGCAATTTTTATGCAAAAATGTCTGCCAACTATACATCTAAAAAATTATGTTGAAAGTGACCTACTAATGCTCTCCACATTTGTAGATATGTAATGAATATTTATCCATCAAATTGTTTGGCTTTGCATAAGTTAACAATGGTCAATTCATGCTCAATATTATATGATAAATGGTTGATGAAGCTTTCAGATAAGTTATTCCAATCTACAATCAATCCCTTGGGTAACTTAAGGATCCAATATAAAGCTTGTCCCACTAAAATTCATGCGAACAATCAAATTAAGTACATGCTTATGTAATCAACATCTTATCATAATACAAAAAAAGATTGAATGTGTTCACATGGGTCACCCTTTCCTTTGTAATTATCAAATTTGGGTGCCTTGAAATGAGGCTAAAAGGGGACTTATACAAGCATGTTGTAGATTGTGCATGACTTTGGGATGTAATTTTTAAGCAAAAATGTCTGCCAACTATAAATCTAGAAAATTATGTTGAAAGTGACTTGCTAATGCTCTCCACATTTATATATATGTAATGAATCTTTCTCCATCAAGTTTTTTGGCTTTGCATAAGTTAACAATGGTCAATTCATGCTCATTGTTATATGATAAATGGTTGATGAAGCTTTCAGATAAGTCATTCCAATCCACAATCAATCCCTTGGGTAGCTCAAGGATCCAATTTAGATATTGTCCCACTAAAATTCATGGGAACAATCAAAGTAAGTACATGCTTATGTAATCAACATCTTGTCATAATACAAAAAATGCCTAAATGTGTTCACGTGGGTCACCCTTTCCTTTGTAATTATCAAATTTGGGTGCCATGAAATGAGGCTGAAAAGGGACTTGGAGAATGCTTAAATCAAATGGATATGGGCATATCTCATTTAATTTGTACTTTTTGATCCTATTTCTAGTCTCCAAACATGACACAGTCTCTTTCATGTAGTTCAACTCTTGCATGTTTGGTGCATTTGTGGGTGGAACATAAGTCTCTTATGGTGGAATGTGCCCCTGTTGTTGCATCGATATGGTAGGGATATATACCCTATGATCTTTGACTTGGTTTTGGTTAACTCCTTGAGTCAAGTAGGTAAGTGATAAATTCCTAAGAATTTATTGCCTTGAATCAACCATGTTCTACTATTTTTGGGGAGTTCTTTATCTATTTATAATTGTATGTGTTAGTTTAGATGACTATCCAAATTATTTTGTATGATTTTCTCAATGCATACCAAATGTTTTGGTATTTTTTTTCGAAGTAATAATAGGTTATTGATGATTAAATAATTTGTGCTCCATGTCTAGTGGAGCATGTTGTGGAACCTCTTGAGATTTGGGTTGTTCTATTGAAACATCTTAATCTATCATTGTTGTGTTCTCAACTATATATTGAATTATTTCAACCAAATTTCCTTGTTCCTTTGAAGCATCATTGTGGATTAACGTATCTACTAAAGAGTTTATCAAGTCCATGATAGTTTGATCTTCATATCATTGACTTATTTTCTCAATCTTGTTAATATGATCTAGATCAGTTGGTTTTGACTCTATAAGTATTTATTTACCCTTGTTAGAAGAAGAATGTGTGTTTGATTGTGAAATGTTTTGTAAAAATTTATCTTGTTGTTGTTCTCCTTATCTAACTAAGGTATGTAATTATTCCATAGGAAAATGTGAGGGTAGTCTAGTACCAGATTCTATCAACCTTAGAAGGGATTCATCCTTGTCATCTTAGGGTTGATAGTCAAAAATGTCTTCCTCAGATCTTATTGTTATGAGAATGTCCTCAAAAACCATAAAATTATCTTGACCATCATAATAATTCTCCTCCTCATAGTAAGAGATTTAAGGGATCGCACTATAAATGTAGCTTTGTGTCATGTCTAAAAAGGTTTATCTCTACGTTTGATGAGATTTGGAAACTATTTTGTAAATTTTTGAACAAGGTATGTGTTTTGATCTCTTCTAAACAAAGTAACTAGGTACCAAAGAGACTATAATAGGGAGGGTGGTGTAGTACCACACATAATTAGAAGAATGATGTTCATGAATTTACTCAACCCTGGGTAAGTTTGAAACCATATGAATTGGAAGAGGGTATGATAACTCAACAATCTAAAGTGTAAACTAGTACACCAAAGCCTAGATTTAGAAATATACTAATATCGTAAAAATTTAGTTAGAATTAAATGAGTCAATACTAAAATACTAGAAGAAATCCCTTATGATTAGGAAGGAAATAATGCAAACCAAGAAACTCATGATGTGGAAACATGAAATAATTCCTAAGTATAAAACTAGAACCAAATGGGTAGCACATCACCACCATGTGGTAATAGAAATGGTAGTATAAAATGTTATTCTAAAATTTAGAGTAAAATAAATGCACCAAATAACCTAAGTTAACCATTGATGAATATGATAACGAGTCTATAATTGACCTTTAATCCAAAATGTAAATTGAACCCAAGTTCCCTTAAGTCAAGTGCAAATGGTGAACCCAATTTAACATGTCAACGCTATGAAATTAGAAAGGTGCAAATTTGAATTTGAATTATCAATGAAAGACTTAAATATAATTTGGAAATTAGTGTAGACTCAAATGGGCAGCATAATTACACCAATTAGATAATATGACATAGTGTTTAAGATGACATGTTGGAACAAAGAACATATTGATTTTCACTTGGACAATGTTATGCCTCCTTGTTCAAGAAATTGTGGATAATGTGTTTGGTTATGATGTGTGTTTGTAATCAAGTTTTTATTCCAATCAAGGACCAATTAATCTAAAATTGAAAGATAAATGCAACTAAGTAATCATCTTAATCTCTAAACTGACAAGGCTTGCTTTATATTTTTGAAGTCCATCTATACACGTACACTTAGAAGTAAATTAAGTGTTCATCTAAAATAAAATTGTATTATATGGTAGGTTATTTTACACCACGCCTTTTTCCATGTGATAACATGATGATATAGACCTTTGGGTGCAGTCTACATCAACAATACTTCATGGCAAGTGGGAATTTCTAAAACTTACAAGTTATGACTGTCTAAATGGTCACAAGTGTGGTTAATACAAGAGATAAAACATGCCAATTTAATTCATATCGATCAACTTATCATACAAGGGTCTATTCCTTTACATGATGATATCATCCATAGACTACTTAGTGGTATCACTTGGTTAACTAAACTTGACTCAATATTTCATTACTAAAGGAGAGGTTAGCTACTCAACCCCTTAGATATAGTAGTATGCATACCTTGATTTGTATACCCTATCATGGCGTGGGGTTGAAACAATACTAGAAGATGAACCCCGAGTCATTACTTCCTTAGAGAATCCTTGAGAGGTAATGAAATCCCCCTTAGAAGACAAATTACATGAACTAAAATCTAAATAAAAAGGGTTTAGGGTTATTTTAGATCACCCAAACCATATGGGTTTTGGGAATAACCTAGACAACTTCCTTTTTATACCTTGGACAAAGTCACAATTGTAATGAAAAGGCACTTTTTACCACCCAAGTTCCTTATACAAGATGGGAGGAGAGCATACATGGACAATTATTTTCTCAAACCATCTAACAATCAAGTGATAGATGACTTATATAAAAGAAAACAAACTTTTAAAAAAGATTATAACTTTAAAGTGAGTTTAGTTTTAAGCACTGTATTGAAATGTTTGGTGATGTTCTTGGGCCCTTTGAATTAATTTGCAAAAGCTTTAAAAAACATCCACTTAAAAAATCAAATAAATCATGCAATTTTTCTTTTCAAAACCAAAGGAAAGGTTCCTAATTATTTTTAAACACCAAATAAAATGTTAAAAAGACTTAGCTATTCTCAAATAAACACTTTTCCTCATAGGTCCTACAAGAAAAATTAGAGTCTTATTTAGCTTTGAATCATATTTACAAATGAGACAAGAAACTTTGGATTTATTTCTCTTTTGTCTATGTTTTTTTCAAGTACATAGATACCAATGCCAATCACTATTGATTGGTGCCAGTCATATCTTAATCATGCCAAGTTGAAACTAACCGATAATAGTCACCTGTGAACTTGAGGGAAAAAAGGTTATGCTTTAAAATACTTGTTATCTCACTTGTTATAATAAAACTCCAAAATAAAACCTTCTAGATCAAGAAATGTTTAGATTAGAGACTTATAAAATTTGATTTGATATAAATGAACTTGAATAAAGATCAAAATTTAAAAAATTTAGCTATATTTTCCCTACAACCTGACTAGTATTGGTTGGTCTTGATTGATGTGGGTCACACATAACTGATTCCAATCACTGTGTAACCTATGTGTGCATAAAAAAATGTTAGAAACACAAGAAAATGAGAAAAAAACTTTTTTCAAAGCAATTTTTAATGACTTAAATGGAAATATGAGATTGCTAACATGTCTTCCTTGCTTGAATGGATGTTATGGTCCCACTGGGTGAGCCAAAATGTAGTGTTGTATTACAAAGAGTATTAGGTCAAACATTAGTCATAAAAAACACAAAAGAATGCATAATAACTAACAATCTGGGCCAACCTATTCAATGAGGTTTAAAAATGACGATAAGAAGCAATTGAAATAAAGCACACATGCATATTATCTTCCCAAGTGATTCCACCATCCAAAAATAGCTCCAAACATATTTTCCCCCTTGATTTGGTGTTATTATATTTGCCAAAAATGGATGCCAAGCTCCTCCATTATCTAAATATCACCATACATAATCTAGGCTTAAGATAAAAAATCCAATCTATGCCTATCAAATGAAGCTTGTAAATAAAACTAGAATAATCAACACAAAGAAAGATTGTGGAGATAATCTTGCATTATAAGTTTACACAATTTTAACTTAAAATGATGTTCTATTCCCTTTTATTTATAAATTTTCTGAATGGGTTAGGATTAACCATGATCATCTTTCTCAATATTGAGATGTGTGGCCATGAATTAATTCAATATCTATAATTAAATCTATAAATATCCTCATAATGATTTTAGAGGAAGGAACATTAGTTAGGCATGGGACCCATAATCATAATATTTATTGTATTTATGGATTATAGATGCTACCTTATTGATCATTGCCCCATTTAGGGATACATTGGCCTAAATCAACACTTGTATATGACAAGCTCGAACCATTTAACATGTTTATGTGATTTTGTCCTAAATTGGGCATTTGAATGTAAATTGAGTAAGATTGACAATTTAAACACAAATTGTGTTAAGAATTGGATGTCTACATGTTTCAAAACTAATATCAAAAGAGGAGGCATTCACAGGGGTTTATCACATAGATCAGGATCTTACATTTTTACATAGATATATTTCAATACATAGGCTCAGTTTCAGAGCTCAGACTCAAGGTAGGCATATAATAGAATAAAGACTCAAAATTTAGTTCATATCACTCAAAAATTAGACTAGGTAGACATTATCCCCCAAATTGAGACACTAATGTCACAAGATACTATTATTGACTATAGGGTGATATTGTCTAATAACCCTAACTTTAGGTCAATATAGATCATTTAGATTAGTACACTAGATATAATACACATTTACACATATATAGTCTTTGGTTTGATAATTATGTTCATATTTTTCTCAAATTCATTTGTTTTAGCTCAATTTCATATGTGTTGCTTAGATTTGGAGAAATAATATGTGACATGATCACTCCCACATTCTGTTTAGGTACATAGAGTTAGCTATTACATATTTATTATTTAGTATACTTAAATACCAAATTGAGGGCATGTGCATGAAATATTACTTTCCATACACTCAAATACACATATGTTGATTATATAGAATGGACAACTCCATGTCATTCTCGATGATGTATACACTTACTTTAACATTCTAGGTTATCAATAGATTCAATCCTTATTCCATTTGTAGTGGTTGGTATTCATGAGTTGCCCAACATTGTCTAATATAGTTGAGTGGTTATGGAGTTGAATACATAGTTAAATACTTTTAACACTTTTCATAGTATAGTTATAGATGCATGTACTTCACATATGTGGGAAATGATGGATTCATGGCCTACTTGAGTTATCTAAGCATCTACATGAGAGGGTTATCCACATGTACAGTCTTATCTAAGCTATTCATAGAGATTAGGATCCACTAAATAGGGTTGACTAGTGATGGAGTTAAAACTAGATTAATCTATTGAGTCACCTAGATGAGGATTTAACAAGCCATCAACTCAGTCCAAGTTATTCAATGATATGATCACTATATACACTCTCATACATAGGTTATCACCAAGTTCATGTATTGGTTCATGTACCCAATGAGGTATATTCATTACTTCCCTCTGTTTACTTATCTTTTACTTAGTTACTTCATTTTAGTATAATCTTTTTATTTTGATCATATCTTAAGTAAGGACTAATTTTTGCATGTTTCATTGCAAGACATTGTTTTAGATCATGTTCCACATATGTAGACCCAGATTCACATACTCAAAAGATTTTGCTTCTAAGATAACTCTAGGTATGCTTATTTTTCCTTTATACTATTCATTTCAAATTCTTGCATTACTAGCATAAGAGGGAGAAAATGTAATCACTTAAAAGTGGTAATTGGATGCTAAGAGTGCCACTCAAGTTAACCTATTCCTAGTTTAGCGTTAGACCTATCCTAGATCCTTAGACATACTTTTCCAATCATTATGAAGTACATAATCACCTATAGCTCCATAACTATCATCTCAGATCCCAACCCAAATTTCTCAATAGTCTACCAAGTGGACAATAGTGTCACATTTGGGACACTAAAACCACATGACACTAGTGTTTCCAACTGGGCACTATTGTCCTTAGCCCTAGCTCTTTCCAATGAATACTTTTTAAAATGTGTTACCATCCTAAGGTCAGCCTAATCATATTTTCTTATTTTCACAAGCAATAAAACTCTATAAATACAAGTCTAATTGACCTCTATCCTACTAGATGGAAAATATATGTAAATAATACATTCAAACCAAAGACAAGTTGTGAAAAATTAAGGTATCTGGTCCTTATTCATCCCTACTTCTATATACTACCATATAAAACAGACCTAAGACTATTTTTCAATGATTTTAAATATAAAGAACATTCAAATAATCCAAGTCAACTCTAATTCTACCATTCACTCATACTTACATCAAATATTAGGTGGAAGAACTACATCGGGCTTGATCCCTCTTCAAAGTATTAGTATGTAGATAAATTTCTTCATAATAGGGTGTTGATGATGTCCAACATATCCCAATAATTAACACATAATTATTTATCATGCCATACTTGGAAGGACAATTAGAGTTTGCACCCTAAATCATATTTAATAGGCACAAGATAGAGCAAGGTTCATGCACATAGGAATAGTACCTAAAAACATAGTCATAGGTACTCAGAAAACATGATTAGTCTTGAAAAGGGGATAATACCACCACCTTAAAGACACTACACAAACATGGCACTTTTATCCATACTAGTCATTACTACCCAGTGAGCACATAAACACTAGAATCCTATTGATGACACTAAAAAATGTCCATAACCTAGTTTTCAAAACCTAGATCATTTGCAATAGTCACTTTTAAGATAAGTTTACATTTAATCCTATTTATTATCATTTTTATAATGTCAAAGAAGGTCAAATTCTATAGCAAATCAATAGTTTATTATTGAAATTTATTTAACTGATTTAGACATCTTAGCACTTTAAACTAAACATACATTTTACATAGTTAAACCCTAAAAAGGTTAAATCAGAAGTGATACTATCCTTTACTTAGGGTTTTAATATCATTTAGATTCATAGATTCTATTATAACCTTTTGAATTATGATTGACTAGTCTATAGTGAGAACCTATTTTTATAGTGTGTGTCTAAGTAACATCATGCTTGTGTTATTATATGATTGTTTAACATTTTGAGGTATTTATTTTATTATTCTAAATAAAAATATTAAATTAGTTCATCTTATTCAATTTTTAAATTAAATTTATTACATTTATGGTCAATACATTTATTGTGCATATTATATATTGTACTCTCTCTCTCTCTCTCTCTCTCTCTCTCTCTCTCTCTCTCTCTCTCTCTCTCTCTCTCTCTCTCTCTCTCTCTCTCTCTCCTCTCTCTCTCTCTATTGTGATATGATTGAGATTTAGTGATAAGTAGACATAACCTTATGTGAATGTGCCTTCACATTTTTTAACCAATATGTAATAACCATGATGTCTATTGAGTTGAATTTGGTGATCCATGTTAGACTATCATGGTAGGTGACACAAATACATCCACATGTGTTATTAGTCACTAATCAAACAACAAGTGTATGGGTGTTTGGTAGCAGTGTAATACCATGATTCCTAAGCGTATCTTAATGAAATATGGGTTGTGTTGGTTCTCATAGGAGCTAGGGGAAAGTAGGGGATTATTTGGCCCAACACTAACTCTCCTCCTACAATTTACTAAAATCAATATGCATATTATAACATTCCCTCAAGATATAACCTTCCTCCATGCAGATACAGTTTCCTATTGGAGTAATTTCTCTCTCATTAAATCCTTGAATACCATGTAATACTCCTACATAAAATATATATTATTTCTAGTATGGGTGTGTCATACTATGAGTTTTAATCTTATTTACTTATTGTGAGTGAATGGAGTTCCATGTATAATATATATTATTTCTAGTAGGGATGTGTCTTACTATAACTTTTAATTTGATTTGATTTTTGATATAAAATGAAGTTTAGGGTTAAATATATATTGGATCTAATAGTGATGTGTCCTAATATAAGTTTTAATCTAGTTTTATTGATGAAAATTAATAAAGTCCTAGGTAAAATAAATGTTAGGTCTACTAGGGTTGTGTCCTACTAAGAGTTATATTTACTATTTTTCATCTTGATAGTAATTGGATAACTATATAAAACATATTATAGTTATATTATAGGCATGTGCTACTAATAGATATATTTCCTATTGAGATTGTGATGTAGTAATGAGATTGATTTTTTATATTTCCATAACATGTGGATTATGACTATTATGATTGACCCTTTTAGTTTAATATATATTTATACAAATACTATGATGAAATTATTATTGCATAAAGTTGTGTTTAATTTTTATGTATTTATTTGTTATGTTCCATTTTATTAAGTATTAGATATTCACATTCCATATGATTGATTATATCACTAACCATTTTTGTAGTGTACTTATTTTTCTAGATACTTGAGTAAAAGTGAATGTTTTTAAAGGCTGATTTCACAAGAATTAGACTAGTGGTAGGGAGGATCTAGAGGTTCAAAACTATCAACACTAAAATAATTGCCCTAATCATCCAATAGGATATGTAGATGGTAAACATCAAGATTAACTTTATCAGTTTATACCTAGATATGAAGGGTAACATTAGAAATAAAAACAACTTACTTTGTTTTTGAAAATATGATTAACATTTATTCATGATTAAATCAAGAATAATTTCTATGTTTTTAAATATGAAAGATAATGTTAGCAAAAAAAATATACCAAACTCTGTTGTCTATTGCAGGAAGTAAGGTGGAGTCCCCCAAGATAACCACTTTTCAAGTGAATAATTTGGGTCTAAAGGGATAAAAGAGGGTATGGATCCATCTCCTCGAAGATTTTACATGAGAACAAAACCAAAAAAATTATTTAAGGGTTTATGTATGGGAACAAATTAAAAAATGGGATTTAATACCCTCATGTTCTTGGGATGATCACATACAAGAAAACCTGGGTAAATAATTCACCAAAGTAAATGTGTTTTTATAGGATATATGAGAGTATTCCAAATGTTCATAAACATTCTAGACTAGATAAAATGAAGGTATTCATTGTCAATATGTTATGGAGCCAATAGATTATACCCTAGCTGATGAGGATATCAATGAAAGGGTGTAGTTGTAGGCCAATGCCAATCCATCTGCCATGGCATAAGGGGGGAAACACCAATTTTGTGTAATTACTCCTAAGGGATTTAAATTTAGATATTATAAATGGATTTTACATTTTCATTATTTAGGTTAAATTTATCTTTCATTAGAGGCCAAAGAAACCAATCTCAAATAATTTTGCATAAAATATCCCCAATTGTTTTAATCCCATTTTTATAAAAATCACAAGTTCTTGATTCAAGGACCATAGCAAAGGGGACCACCATACGAAGTGATAGAAAGAGGCCATTTAATAACCCTTCCCCACTCAGATGAGATGAGGTTTTATATTTTCCTAAGTGTTCTAGATGATATGTATAATAAAAATACCTCCAATCTTAATAGGAATAGGGGTAATGAAAATACTATGTAAACCAACACCTTACCAGGATATTTAGACTAAAGGGAATCTTTTGAGAAATGCAATGCCTTAAAAAATTACATGATTAATCACCTTACAAACCTATGATAATTGATTTAGTATTGAGAGCCAGGCCTTAGATTTTAATGTTAATGATCATAAGCCCTCTTGCTTCCTTGGATTGATAAAAAATGTCCCAAGAAGCTCTATGGTATCCATTGTGGCCTATAAAATTGGGCCAGATAAATTATCATAATATTTTTTCCAATTTAGCATAATAGATAACATTAGGAGTCCAATAGGAGGAGTGGTAGACATGAGTATACACTAACACCTTATAGCTTATCAATTTTTTTTTTGTTTGATGACAAAGTGTTGGTAATCTAGAAGGATAATGGTTTCTCAACCCTTTGAACTACCTCAGACCATAAATCAATAGGCGAGACTCAAAAATCAAAGGGGATGCCAAGAAACTTGAACTAAACTAAAGGAAAAATAAATTGCCAAAATAATCCCTCTAGCTAGGGAGGTTCTGGAGAGAAATATTGGTGATATCAATGGTTTTTATTCCATTGGATGGAAGAACTAGAAACAAGAAAAAATATATCAAGTCATTCCATGGAATTTTTAACAACATTATCATCCTATTAAAGAGTAAGGAAGGAGTCATCGATGGAGCACCCATTGATCAAATGATGGTCTGAATTAAGGAGAGAAATGCCCTTTACAATACCCCTATAAGCATAGTTGGCCAATAAATAACTAAAACCTTTAGCAATCAAAACATAGAGAGAAGGAGATAAAATGAAAACTTACTTGATAGATTTATGAAGCACAAAATGACGAGATTTAAAACCATTGATAGTAAAACACACACCAACACCTTGAAAAAACATTTTAATAACCTTCACAAACCCGAGGTAAAAACTAATAGCTTGAAGCATTGTTATAATTCTAGGCCACTCTATTCATTCATAATACTTATCAAAATCACTCTTGATAAATATAGTCTTTTGATTAGAGACTCTATCCCATTTCATATCTTCTTAAATAGTTATAATATAGTCAATAGTTAATCTATGATAGACAAACTATGTTTATTCACTTCTAATAATTAAGGGATGAATATGCCTAACTCCAAGGGGTAGTGTTTTAACAAAAATCTTGTAAGATACCTTGATAAGGGTGATAAGACACCAATAAATTATGAGTTCATGATCACTAGACTCAGGAGCAAACTTGATGTTACATTGGCTAATGAGGGGGCCTAGAGAATTTTTTATGCACGCAGGGATATGATATATTAATGTATATGGGTTGATGGAGATTTTGACATGTGGCACACATCCCCCGTAGTTAGTTATATGGCTACAATGTATTAAGATAAATGAGTAACTTTGGAAATTAGTGCATTGCGTAATGATGGACCTACAATAGGATTAAGAGGTTACCCATCCATTGTTAGTTATATAGAGGTATATATAAAGGAGGTGAATATCATGGTTATGGAATCAATCAAGTAAATGTTGAGTCTTCTATTTCATATAAGGATTTTGGAGGTTGTCCCCTCAAAGTGATATTTTGGAGTTATTCTTTTCTAAAGGAGTATTATATGGAATTGCCCTACCTTAAGGGTAGTATTCTATTTCTGCATATATTGAATATTTGGGAATCATAGCCAACCAATATCTTTTGTTATAAGTTGATGTACATTATATTCTACATATTTATAATTATTATAAGTGTGGATAATAACAAGTGGTATCAAAGCATTAGTTTGGACAAATATTGTGGGTGAAATCCTAATTGTGGAGAGTCACTTATTTATTGAAACTTGTTGTGACTTTTTGTACAGTCTTTGTCATAGAGTGGAATACTATATGAAGTCATAGTAAATAAATCAACGTTTTAATAATAGTTTTGATTGAGTTATTGATATTTCAAAAATTTTACTAAATTCATCATATCTAAAAAAATTTAGTTTTTTTTATTGAAATGTGTACTAATGAGTATCATAAAACAAGAGATCTATTTTCTAAATTTTGGAATATTTAAACAAGGTTTGTGGTAGTTATTTTGATTTTCCATAGATTCATTCTACAGGATGAACTTTTTTGAATATTTTCAAAAAAAATTGAATGTAATTATAATATCATACATGGAAGATACAATAAATGTTTTGGACTATTTGGATTAGTTTCACATGAGTTATTGAAATTTCAGGGTTTTCTCATTAACCCTAGTTCTTTTAATGAATCATGGAGTTATAATTTTTTTCTGGAGAATAGGATATTGGTTTTAGAAAATGGTGGATCCTTTTTAATAAGAATTATTTTGATATAAGAACATGGAAAAATTCTTTTTCATTTAATTTTAGGGGTCCATCATAACCCTAGTGGGTTGAAACAAGAGTCACAAGATGGATGTTTTCATGGGAAGTAATAGACCATTGTTTCATAGATTGATGGGGTATAAAGGAAAAACAAAATACATAAGAGGTAGAATATAATAATGATAACTAATAAGAGAGTGTATATGAATAAGTATAAGAAGACAAAAAGGATTCACATAATGATGTTGATGAGGGAGTTACATAGGATTTGAGAAGAGAAGTTTAGGATCATGATGTGGAAAAAGAGGAAGAAAAATAATTTTGATGATGACAATTAGGAAGAACATGTAGGTGCATATGAAAAAGAATAAAAAAATCAAAATAATGATGATGAATATGTTATAGGTGGTCCAAAAGGAGAGGTAGAGGATCTCAATGAGGAGGAAGAAGGTTTATATGATAAGGGCTCAAATAATTTTGCTCCAAAGAAATCAGAATCAAAATTTCAATTTCAAGGATACATTCAAAATAAAATGTTCATTGCATCCATAAACCCTAACAATAAGTATACATTTGTTAACATGGATTGGTCCCAACATCTACATTTTAAAGTAAAGAATATCAGATTGAGTAGATGGTAAGAATATTCAAGTTTTTTAAGATTTGAAGCTCACTATGGACAAATCTATTTTGCATTCAGATTTTTATGCTTTGGATATTGATGGTGTGGATATGGTTACTGATATACATGGTTAGAAACTTTTAGAATAAATAATATTAATGTTCAGAATAAGCTCATGAAGTTTTGGTATAGGAAAAGGAAGGCCACTTTATAGGATATCATAGTTGTAAAGACACACATAAAATTCAAGGTATAACATCATGATGAGATTAAAATAGGGGATGAAGAGAAAGACTCTGGTGATGACATCTATGAAGAAATAATAGAATTAGAAAATCACACTTCATCTACTCAAGAGACAAGGAATAATGAAAGGAAAATGTGGAAGAGGTAGAAGAAAAGGTGGATAGATTCAAATTATCAAAAGAAATTGAGGTATATATACATCCATATCATCATGAAAGGAAATAATCATAGAGACATATGAGGGAGTGTCATAACAACAACCACTTTGGCTATACAAGAAATCAGAGTACCAGTCACTATGGCTATGCTTGGAATCTAAAGAAGGACTATTATGGTCAAGTGTGAAACTAGAGTAATGCAATGACATATTAAACATGTAATCAATGGGGAACTCACTATTACTATATATGGAACAATAACTACTATGATCATGCATGGAATCATAGTAGCATAGAAAAATATGTTACATGGAATCAAAAGAGGAACAATTATACATAGACACTAAGGTGGTACATTTATGATCATGAATAGATTAAGAGTAACACAGTGAAATTTGTAAACAAGGTTGGAGAGATATATCCTACCAAGATCGCATATGGATGGTTAGATGATGGAGATTGGAGTCAAGTGTGCAATCATTTGAAGTACACTCATTATTTAGTTTCATATTATATTTTAGGCAAGAAATGTGTGAAGGAGAGAAGGAATGTTATGTACCTAGGGATATGTTATATCAGTGTATATGGATTGATAGAGATGCTAACATGTAGTACACATCTCCCTTAAATAATTATATGGGTCGAATATATTATGATAAATGAGTAACTTTTAGAATTAGTGCATTGGGTGATGGTCGACCTACATTGGGATTGGGAAGTTAACCATCCATTATTAGTTATATATAAGTCTATATAAATAAGATGAATATGATAAAAAAATGAATGAATCAAGTAAATGTTCACACTTATATTTGGTAGACGTATTTTGGAGATTATCCCCTCAAAGCGATGTTATGGAGTTATTCCTTCATAAAGGAGTATTGTATGGTGTTGCCTTACCTTAAGGGAAACATTTAATTAATGTATATAATGAATATTTGGGTATCTTGGCCCATAAATATCTATTATGTTGTGTTGATATACATTATATTATACGTATTTATGACTATTATAATTGTGGATCATAAAATAATTTGTTAAACTAGATTCAGAGTACACTATGAAGATTAAGGACCACATTATCCCATAGGGTCTAATATATCTCATAAGGAAAACCATCAACACTTAGAACTTTATTAGTGGCCATATACATAATGGCTTAGTTAGGATCATTCAATATAATGGGGATGCCACAATCCACTCTCTATGATTCAAAGAGAATGTAAGGGACAACACCAAGGCATTGAAACAAAAACTTATCAATCAAAACTAACAACTTGGTATGAAAATACACCATGGTAGTGGTGCACAAAGGCTTACATAATATCATGTAATTTTGTCACTCTAACTAAATCATCCTTCATAGAATTGATTATTTTTGAATCCTTTCTTGAATGAAGGATAGAAAAGAAATCTTTGGTTACTTTCTCGCCAACTTCCTACCAATGCATACAATATCGAAGTTGTGCTCCTCTAACTTTATATGCTTATGGAATTTGAAGTTTATGTATCCAAATGTTTACTTTATTCTAAAGCTAAATATTAAAATATGAACCATTAAGATCTTATGAAACCCTAATTAATTCATGGATTGTATCATGTTGCAGGTATTATTGAAATATAATAGATTAATTACCATCTATTTGAAGAAATTTGTTAGTGAGAGAAATGACATTAGACCACCAGTCAATCCAATCAATAGCCCCAATGGTCGGGGGCTAAGTTATAAATTTGAATAATATGCCCAATAGTTCTTTCATACTTGAGATGAGTAGTGTTGAGATAAAATTATTATTTAGAAGGTCTAATCGAAGGAATATTCCATTCAATATAGAAGAAAATAGGTGATTATCAGACAAAAAGGTGTCAAGAAGCATAAAAACTAACCAATCATGAACAAAAGCAAATAAAAAAGGTCTTGTTCTATAAGGAGATCAAAATCAAGATGCTTAAGTATTTTTTCCTCTCCTGATCATAAACTAGACCAAGTAAACCAAGGAGAATATGAGTCTTTCCTCTAGTGGTGATTAGAATAAACACCCTGAGTTTGTTAGACATGCAGAGCCATGCTTCCCATTCCCAAATAAACAAACAAATGGGTAGTCTTATTTCCTTGACTTTTGGGGATTAACCATATTTAAGTGCCAACAAATGATTTAACAAGTGTTAGGAATATAATCTTCCAGCAATCATAATAACAAAGTTCCTTCTAAATCACCATTAAATGCATATATATTGACCTATCCAATTATACAGTTATAAAAATAAAAAAGTGTTCAAATTACATTATGAGATGGGTTTGATCCAAAATAAATAATATTTTGAGAAATATTAAGAGCTAAAAGGGTGACAAAACATCCATGACCAAATTCATGATAAGTGGCCTTATAGAGGGCACTTTGCCACATAGTGCGAGAAGCAAACTAGAGAAGGAAGTCAAAGATCTTAACTTATTTCATGTAGATAATTTTCATATGAAAAGTTTTAATGATTGTTTTGGATGATATAGTTATGTGGTGGATCAGTAAGACCTCAAACATTACATGAGTAGACTAATATATGAAAACATAAAGATTAATGTCATTCCCCTCTATAAGGTTTGCAAGGGATGCAAATAGATTAATAACAATATTCTAAAACACAAATAATCTGAGCTAGACAGAATGCCTTTTATCTATAACATACTCATCATCCCTAGAATTTAAGGGACTATAGGAACATCATTTAATATATTTTTGGTTAAGAGTAATAAGATTAACCTCATCATTTGATATTTTCACTCTAGAAGGGGGTTGTGATGAAGGAACTAAAAGATCATGAGGAAGAAAAGAAATGATGTTGACCACCACTTGAGGTTTGCCAAAAAAATGATGGAGCCTTATGAGGGGTAAGAGTAATAATTTATAAGAAGTCAAATGGATAGGACCACCTTTGGTGATCCGTAATAGAAATTAAACAAGTGTCATAATGGTGGAACAAACACTTATAATGGATCAGAAGCTTATTATAACCATTTAATAAAAAATGAAATTTTAAATGACTATGGAATTTTAAAGATATGTAAGAAACTAAATTTCAAGAGTGAAATAATTAAAGTGAAAAATTGACATAAATACAACACACACGATTTGATAATAGAGTTTAGCTATAAAGCCTATATCTCTGCATCCACTCCAATGGGGATCGCTCTTATTAATCTATCATAAAAACACTTACAAATATTTTAAGAGTCACCTCAAATTGTCTTCATAGGATTTTCTCTATCCAAGAGATACTCTCAAAATAATATTATTTTATTTGAGACCCTTAAACAATCTCCAAGTCTCTCAATCACTCCTTAATGCCTTGGAATGACACTATTCACGTCCAAACTTGGCTTTAAAATGAGCCTCGGCCCCTTTATAGACCATTTTCACTTGTAGCCCAAGTGGTGAGGCACTTATCCTTTTAGCCAAAGTGACAAAATTTTAATCCCACTTTCAACAATTTTGGTTGTCGAATAAATCTATTATCCCACATTTGGGAAGTGGGGGACTTGGTGATAATTTATATACCATGAAGTTCATGGTTCAACATGCCAAGTAATTGGCATTACCATGTATTTAGGTGGGAATGTTGGTTTCACATGGATGTTGGGGCATGAAATGTGACATGTGGGTTTAAAATGTGGCATTTGTGGCATGGAACATGGAAAGTATGAGGTGTCACATGGAAGTGATATATGGTTTGTTTGGAACATTTAATAATTAATTAAAATATAGTCAAAATTGGACCATAGAGATAAATAGTTAAATGGTGGCAAGCCATGCGGTGGTTTGAGGACGTACCATGTAGACCATTCTCCCCTCACCACTTATCGACGTCCAACTGGGTGTTCTACCAAACCAATTTTTTTACTTAACCTAGTTGATCTTTGACACATGATATATTGTTCGTACGAGATCAAAATCACCCCATTCAAATAACATCAAAAAGATCTCAATGAGATTTACGTTGTGTCAATGATTATTGTGTAATTCAATGACTTCATTTTTTAGAGTGAAATATATATCCTCCTAGATCAATCCTCCCCACTAGGAGATTTTGGACCTCTAAAAGTTAATTTAATTAGCAAAGAGGTGAGGGTATTTCTCCCTCACTCTTTCAGCTTCCATCCATTTGTCCTTGTTTGGGTACATCCCTTTGAGACCAACATGAAGATATTCAACATTTCCCCTTTGTGAAGTCTACACCTTCTTGTTAGGAATTATATCTTCCTATGATTCTATTAGATACTCAAGAGCAAAATCATCAACATAAGGAATGGATACACTCTAATCATGATCTACAATCATCAAGGTTCATACAATTTTAGATTTACACATTTAAAATTGAACAATTCTACATATAAGATGGAAAATATAATTAAAAATCATTTCTACCAATCTTTTCTATAATACAAAATAGACAATACCAGATTGGTTTCAACTTTTGACCTTCACCTGTCAGCCTTTCCTTACTGATGTGAATCCATACCATATCACTTACACTAAATTGGTGATCAACATGATGTTTGTCATGTCTTACTTTGTACTTTTCCTAAATTTTTTGTAATTGATCTTAGACACTCTGGTGTACCTGCTATATCTTTTCAATGAAATTATTGGCTTTAACAACATCGTTACGTTCATTAGTAGCTGGATCATATCCATAACAAAGATAGAGAGGAGAGCTAGGCAAATATCCATAACAAACTTCAAAAAGGATATTTCATAGTAAAAGAATGGAGTGCACAGTTGTAAGCATGTTGAATATAGCATAAATACTCATCCCACAACTTGGGATGTTTAGTAAAATAACCCCTAAGCAAGTGTACCACTGTGTTCTTTACAACCTCTATTTAACCATCGATCTGTGGATGAAATGTAGTGATCTTATTTAATTTAGTGTCCATCAATTCCCATAGTGTTGACCAAAATTCCCAAAAAAATTGAGAATATCGATAAGAAGTAATAGAAGTGGGCAAACCAAAATGAACCCATACATGTTGAAAGAACAAGTGTGCCATACCTTCCCCTGTAATCTACTTAGTGCAAAGAATCAAAACACATATCTTGTGAAATATATCCACTACCCCATACAAGTAATCATGTTTCCTTCATGACATAGCAAACCCCCTTCAAAATTCATGAAAATACTTTCCTAGGGATGGGTAGGAATAGGTAAGGGAGTGTAAAGTCATAGTTTCCTATTACTAGGCTTGTTTGTGGCAAACAGAACACAACCCTTGATATAGTTGGAAACATTTTCTTGCATACGAAGATAGTAACAATACATTCTCAAATGTGCAACCATTTTACCTACTCCAAAATAACCAAAAATAAGATAAGTATGTGCTTCCCTAATCATGTGCACCTTTTCATTTTGAGGAATGCAAAATTTACCAAAATGATAAAAATTCCATTATACACATGATAGTCTAATCCTTCTACCTATTTACCACTCATGAAGTCTTTATACACATCCTTAAAGTTAACATCAGATCGTAATATTATTTATAACTTTCATGAGTCAAAGAACTATGATATAAAAGAATATATGCAACTACCATAGGAGGCCTAGAAAGCATGTCATCAACTTTATTTTGAATACCTTTCTTATACCTAATCACAAGATGAAATTGTTGTAGGAAACCCATCCAACGAAAATGCCTAGACTATTGTAGCTTGGCCTGTGAATGGAGATACTAGAGGGGATGATGATCTATATGTATCATTATCTCCTTGCCAATCAAGTAAAGTTTCCACTTCTTAACACTTTGAACCAAGGCATACAATTCCTTATCATAAGTCAGATAGTTTTTTACCACACCTACGAAGGTCTCAAAATGATAGCATACTAGTTTCTTTCCTTGCATTAAAAAAAATCCCATAGCATAATCACTTGCATCCATCTAAATCTTAAATGGCTACTATAAATTAGGAAGTGCAAAGATAGGAGTAGTACTAATCTTTGTCTTCAAAGTGTTGAAGGCCCTTTTTTTCTTGCCTCCCCCATGAAAAACCTATTTTATACTAGTCAAAGAATGCAAGGGTGATGCAATAAATGAGAAATTAGAAATGAATTTCCTCAAATATTATATTGCACCAAGAAAACTTCTAACCTTAGTTACATTATTGGGTTTAGGCCATTTAACTATAACCTCCACTTTTGCAAAATCAATTTTCAATTCACCATGTCCTACAATATAACCCAAGTAAACCAAAGAGGTCTTGACAAATTCACATTTAGATAATTTTAAATAAAGTTTCTCCCTTCTCAATGCATCCGTGCCTTTCCTAATATAAATCACATGATCTTCCCAAGTCTGACTGAAGATCAAAATATCATCTCAGTAGACTATAACAAAATCATCAAGGAATGGCCTAAAAACATCATTCATCAATCACATGAATGTAGTCAGTGCATTGTACAACCTAAAAGGCATGACAAGCCATTCAAAAAATCCCTATTTTGTTTTAAAAGTAGTTTTCCAAATATCACTATCATTAATTCTAACCTGATGATAACCACTTTTCAAGTCTAACTTAGTAAAATAAATAGCATTTGTTAATTGATCTAGAAAATCATCAATATGAGGAAGAAGTTAACAATTCTTAATAGTAATTTTGTTCGAAGTATAGAAATCAACACACATTAACCATATGCCATCTTTTTTTGGCACCAAAATTATAAGTGGACCAATAGGAGATGAACTTGGATGAATAACACTATTTTTTAAAAGTTCCATTCCCTGCTCTTTGATTTCCTCATTTTCCACCACTGATAACCTATACATGCCAATGTTAGGGAGAGGGAAATCCTATAATAATTGATTTTCATGTTGAACTTCCATTTTAGGGGGAAACCCTTTGGGATCTTGAAACACATCATCATAACTAGAAATGATTTCAACCAATTCTTTCTTATGTTTAGGATCAGAATTTTCCATAGCATGGGAATATTCTTTTCCCTTAGACTTAATAAATACGAGACAAAATGTCTTGCTTGAATTGATTAGTCTTTTCATTTGCCCTATTGTAACCAAGGAACGACTCATCTTAACATGATGTGCTTTGACTGTATATTTAATACCATCCTTAATAAACACGTACTTATTCTCCTCCCTATAGAATATTGCTTTTCTATCATAAAGATAAGGACTTCCTAAAACAATATTGCATATGTCCAAAGGGACTACATCCATATCAACCTCATCCATGAACTTGGATGTGATGGAAAATTTCAATCTAAAAGTTTTGGTTACTTGAATTTATGCATCATCACATACCCAACCAAGTGGATAGGGTTTCGGATGGGGATTTGTTTGTAGGCCTAAATTCTTAACAATCTCTTTAGAAATCAAGTTTGCCTATGATCCACTATCAAATAGAGTGTCAATTTTAGTATGTTTTGCAACAACCCTAATGTGGAACAACTCATTTATTTTATTATCATCATGCACAAATTTATATTTTGAAGAGGAAGCAACATTAGATGACTTAGTGCTAGAAACAAAAATAGAAGAATAATTTTGCATATTCATAGCATATTAGTTTCATCCCCAGAGTCTGAACCCAGATCCTAAACTATAGTATTAGTTTTCTTATCTTTCTTCTTAAATCTATTAAAAGGACTTAACTCAAGATGTAATTTCCAACACTTAGATTCATCATGATTTTTCTTACAATGATTACAAATTGGCGTATTAGTGGATTTTTGTTTACCCTTTCTAGAATTTTGCCCTTTAAAAAGCTTAAAATCAGATTGCTTACTTTTAACTTTAAAAAATGATTATTTTATCTATTTTTATCTAGCCTCTAAATGAATGGATTTAACACATGCTTTATATAAACTAATGGGATTGAGTACCAAAATCATATATTTCAAGTAACTATGTAACCCACCTATATACTTTAGCAATGTGTCTTATGTATAAAGAAGAATAGTCAAAAGTAAAGCCTTTTTTCTCAATTCATGTATATATTTTTGAACACTTTGGCCTTTAGTTTATCTGAAAGATTACCAATCCATCATGGTTTACTGCATATAGCCTAAAGGATGAAATTACTTTATGAGTGCATCAACAAATTCACTCCAAGTGAAAATTGAGATACCTATATTAATCTCACTTTCCTTCAACTTATTCTCCCATCGGATGAGATTTGTGCCTCCCATTTGAAGAGCAAATAAGTGAATTTAGCCTCATCATCTATAATCTTTTGGACCTCAAAATATAATCCAATTTACTTTATCTAGTTATCCAACTTTTTTGCATTAATTTCACCATTCAACATCGATAATTCAAACTTAATATCTAGCTTTAATGAAGGGAGAGAGTCAATGGCTTTTTTGTCTTTACTGTCATTCAAAGAGGAGGAAGGTTTCTCATAATTTTTACCACCTTCATCATGCTCCATTTTTATTCATATTTCATGATAAATCTCATCGACCATATCTTTCATTTCCAAGAAGGCTTATTGAAAAGATCATTCAGACTCGAATTCATCTCCCATTTCCATAGTACATCTTGATCCAACCTCTAGATTGTACTTGGATAATTCTCCTTCACCCCACCTAGATCTTGACCTTGTCAACAGAGATTAGTAATCTACATGGTTAAATACCAAATTCTACTCTGATATCAAAAATATGATCCATAATCAAAATCAAACAAGTTTTGTAATGATGGAACACACAATTTTAATGGATCAGAACCTTATTATAACCATTTAATATAAATCAACATTTTAAATGATTTATGAAAATTTGAAGATCCATAATAAACTAAATTTCAAGAGTAGAATAATTAAAGAGACAAAATTGACAAAAATAACACACATGATTTGATAATGGAGTTTGGATATAAAGCCTATGTCTCTGGATCCACTCCAATGGGGATCACTCCTATTAATTTGTCATAAAAATGCTTACAAATATTGTAGAAGTCACCTCAAATTGTCTTCACAAGCTTTACTCTGTCCAAGAGATACTCTTGAAATAATATTATTTTGTTTAAGACCCTTAAACAATCTCCATGTCTCTCAATCACTCCTTAATGCCTTGCAATAACACTATTCACATCCAAACTTGGCTTTAAAATAAGCCTTGACCCCTTTATATATCATTTGCACCTACAACCCAAGTGGTGAGGCACTTATCCTTTTAGCTGAAGTGATAAGGTTCGAATCCCACTTTCAAAGATTTTTGGTGTTCAAAAAAATATATTATCCCATATTTGGGAAGTGGGGGGCTTCATGATAATTTATATACCATGAAGTTCATGGTTCAACATGCCAAGTAATTGGCATTACCATGTATTTATGTGGGCATGTTAGTTTCATGTGGATGTTAGGGCATGAAACTTGACATGAGGGTTTAGAACGTGACATTTATGACATAGAATGTGGAAAGTATGAGGTGTCATGTGGAAGTGATTGATTATATGGTTTGTTTGGAACATTTAATAATTAATTACAATATAGTCAAAATTAGACAATAGAGATAAATAGTTAAATGGTAGAAAGCCACATGGTGGCTTGAGGACCCACCACGTAGACCATTCTCCCTTCACCACTTGTCGATCACGTGCCACTTGTCGATGTCCAACCAGGTGTTACACCAAACCAATTTTTTTACTTTCCCTAGTTAATCTTCAATGCATGATATATTGCACATATGGGATCAAGAATGACCCATTCAAATTATGTCAAAAATCTCTCGATGAGCTCTATGTTGCATCGATGATTATTCTACAATTCAACAACTTCATTTTTAGAGTGAAATATAGATCTTTCTTGATCATTTGGGTTAGTACATAATGGATTGAGGTTTAACATTACCATGGGTCTAACTATTTTTATTATAAGTGACTATGGTTCAAGCATCAAAAGTCACATTGTGAGGTTTGGGATTAGACCTACCATTTTTTTGAGGAGTAGGATGGGTGAGGAACATTAAAGAATATTATCAAATCATATGGTCAGAGGACTGGCATATTAATATAAATCACATGTTGTGTGAACTTTTTATTTCCCACTTGAATCTCTATGGAGTTTTTAATATCTTTTGATAATTCAATATCAATACATACCCTATTTTGAGTATGTGTTTCATATAAAATGAACCATTAAATAGGTTTAATGAGTTTATCAGTGAAAATCCACAGGGGAAGGCAATCCTAGAAAATCTATAAAAACTAGAATCTTAAGAATATCTTGTTTAAATCCACGAAAGTCTCAAATATAGTGATAAAAAATAACTAATATTATAAATAAATTAGGGGCCATGGATAACAACAGCTTTATAGTGCTCTAGTTTGGTGAAGTAAAATAAGAAAAAACCCTTGGTAAGGTTTTGGAATCTTTCCAATTATATACCATGGCCTTGGTAATGGTTTTTTTTATTATTGGTAAATGGTTTTGAAAGACACCATACTCAATACAAATAAGGCTCAAAATCTAGATAAAACAAGGAAACCCCTAACCAAAAAGGTTCAAAATCCAGATAATACATGAGTATAGTAGTAGTTTTTTAATGAGTGGGGTCCACCCCCAACTACAAAATAGGTCTAAAAGAAGAATAAAAAAGAGAGGGCAATAGTAGGGAATATCCTTCCAGATAACAACACTAAACTAGCATATCAACAGTAACTTCACAACATCAAGGCAACACCAAATCAGTAATAAGTCAACAAAATAGAGAACTAGAAAGTAAGAAATGAAAGCTTCACTTGAGGGGCTTGTTGAAGCTATTCTTGAGTCCCTCCAATGCATTAAATAGATTGAGAGTAGTAGTTTTAGATGGGTATATCATGTCAATGGTGGTTAGAGCATATGTATTCTTAGTGCCACCCTTCTACAAATTTGGATGTAAGCTACTAAGGGTACAAACTTGCCTAACTTGAAACTCAAGGAACTTCATAATGGATTAATGTATGGTCATATGATTAATCTACCTGCTCTTATTATGATCCACGGTTCCTTCCAAATATGTCATTCTTTTGAAAATATCTTCCATCTTAGTCTCATAATGGGAAGAGTTATCCACCTTCTTCTTACCCTTATTAATAATCTTGTTGAGCTATGTGACCTCAATAATGGTTATGAACTCAATTTTTAAGTACATTCTCAGGATGGTCTCTACCCATAAATTAAGCAATTAGAGTGAAATATGCAAAATAACTATAATATTTATCAAATTCTAGAAAATCAAGCACAATATTAGGTAAAGGAGTGTCTGTATTAGAACCAGTACCTCATGATATACCTTTGCTACAAAATTATGGACTTGTTTTGATGCCATTGAAGGTTAAGATCCAATCAACATTACCCACATCCAAAGATACATAAATGATGGTAGCATCCATTTAGAAAAGGGTTTTTAAAACCATCCAAAAGTTAGAGTGCCAACCCAACTCAACACAATAAAACCAATAAATTCTTACATAAATATGTTAATATTGACATTATAATAGATGAGCAAGTATACTTATAATTCTACAAATATTCGTACTACTTAAAAACTCTAAGATCTCTCTTAATCTAGTTGATTTTAAAATCAAGGGATTAATAAAACCATTTGTGTAATTGTATAAATTTGACTACTTTAATTAGTTTGTTTTTTACATATTAACTATTTAATTATTTTTATGTTTGGAGATATGTATTTCCAAAAGCATTCATAAATCTAAAGTTTTAAAATTATCCATTATGTATAATTTATACCTCAGAAAAAATGGAATATCTAACACTATTTTTACAATTTTGAGGAGCCATAGCATGAAAATCATTTTTTTTGAAAAAATAAAAAATTAGTAATATATCTAACTTCGAAAAAAGATTGCATAAAACAAAATTTGAAAGTGTGGTATGCACAAGATTCAATATTTTTAAGGGTGCCTTATATTGTTGAAACAAACATGTCAATCAAGATGAAGATTCAAAATCCCTATATTGACATCGAACTTGAGTATAAATAGAAATTAGTATTGGTAGAACCATTGAGAAAACCTAAGCACTTGGTCCACATATTGTATTCCAAGGTGGTCACTATGGAAAACTATTTTTACATACAAAACTTGAGAGTGGTTTTTAGATTAATAAACATACATATAATTTAAATAGGGATGAGAGCTTGAGTTTGAGCTATATTTTAAGATCCATCATTAATGAATTAAAAAGGTTTGTCATTTTAATATTTAGTTATATTTAGTTTTATATAATTAGTATGTTACAATATTTTTTTAATATTGTAATGATTAATTTTATATTAATTATACTGATAAGAAAGAAGGTGGTAGAGTGTAATGGTTTGATATGTTGATAAAATGATCATCGTTAAATTTAATGTTCATTTTAATATTATAAAGTATTTTTATCTTAAATGTGATATTTATTTAATCATCATAGAGTGTTTGTTTCATTAATTTTGATAGTCATTTAACTATCATATAAATATTTTTGTTGATATTAGGAGAAGGTGATCGAAAATTTTCTAATATTGCAACATATGGTGAAGTTTATGGTACACTTTTTAATGTGGAAATACATTTTTTGAACCAAAAATATAATAATTAATAAAAAATATAATAAATTTTTTAATTAATATAATATGTAACAAATAAATAATAAATACTTCAAAAATAATATATTTAAATATTTTTCGATATATCTAAATTTAAAAATATTTGTATTATTTTATTTCTAATTAAAAACCACAAAAAATCATTATACTTTAATATTTATTTATATAGACATTTTAGTTTATTGTTCTTGGATATATATATATATATATATATATATATATATATATATATATATATATATATATATATATATATATATAACTAAATTGTAGATCAAATGCTAACTATCAACTTAAAAATTGAATTTGCCAGACTTTCATTTTACATGATAATTTTCTAGAGTTGTTTCATTGAAAGGGCCTATATTGATATTAGTATATCTTTGACAACACAAAACACATATCTATGGTAGTACGAAACAAACATTTGTTGGTAGGCATTAATTTCTGCCACCAAATATCAATGATATTTTTAAAATAGAAGCTTCTCCCACTGCCATCTGAGACAGTTTGCTGACTATCTTCAAGCCGATTTTCAATGTATGTGATTTTAATGTAAAGGCTTCTAAATAGTTCAAAGACCTCTATTTATAGAGGCACATGTAATATGTTATAGAATGAATACAAATTTATTTTTCCACATTGTAGCATGTTTTACATGCCTTTCAGTCTAATATCAGAGCGTGATGATCCTTCGATCTTGTTAAGAACAATAAGTGTCTACAGGAGAGGCCTACATATCATTCAAGTAATCTATCCTAGCCAAGGATGTTCTATGTTATATTCTTATGAACCATTATAGCGTCAAAGGAACTACCACTGTCTTTCAAAGACCACCATCCAGGATCACTATTATGAAAATGTTGAAGCTTATCTTCCCAGCATCTATTCAAAAACTAGACCAATCCTATGGTCCACCTTCCACTGTAACCATTGTTTGTTTGTGAATATTCTACTTTCTATCTCTTCTTTTAGCCTGATAAGAATTTGTTTAATCAACCTACGTCAAATCTAAAAAAAATTAGAATTTAGTTATAGCTAGACTTATTCGATTCATGGGTATTAGAGTCTTAGTGAGGCCTAAGTTAGAAAATTATTTTTAAAGCCAAATCTTTTTAACCACAAGCATTGAACCAACTGAGTAGAGCATAGAGGGGAAAATTCAAGTTTGATATGTTTTAAGTAAAAGGAAATAGTGAAGAGTTTGTTTTACCAGATCATGTAGATCTAGTTCATGGAACGACATCGAAATGAAAGGGTGATTTTGTGTCTATAAATGTAAAAATGAAGAAAATAATTGAGTAGCAGTTCATAATTCGTGCCTTGGATAGAATATGTTGGTAGGAGTTATACTTCAATTTATTTCTAATATCTTATATTAAGTAAAAAATATTTATTTGAAAGCGTGGTCATAAAGTGTAAGGGAGATAAACTAAAAGTATTTTTAAGGTGTTTTAGAAACTAAACTAATGTTTCTGGTTTGAATAGACTATTTTTTATTTTGATAAGTTTGTAAAGAAGACAAGTGAAGATCTTTGAAAGAGTCATAATTTGGAGAGATAAAGGAGAATATATTGGCATTAAGGAGGATAAATAATGATCATGACATCCGATAACAATATAATCCAACCTCAAATTCTACTGTATATTTGGAATTGTCTATTGGTAAGAATTATGAGTTTTGGGTAGTTAAAATGAAAACTTTATTTTATTCTCAGGATGTTTGGGATTTTTTATAAATTGGGTTTGTAGAACATAAAGATGTAACCACTTTAACTCAAGTAGAAAAATATGAACTTAAGGAAAAGAAAATGAAAAATACTAAAGCCTTGTTTTTTATTCAATAAGATATGGATGATTTTGTGTTTTGTAGGATTACTGCATCAACTAGGTCTGAACAAGCTTGGGAAATCCTAGAAACTTAATATCATGGAACAACTAAAGTAAAAGTAGAAAAATTACAGACACTAAGAAGAAAATTTGAAAATATTCAAGTGAATACATTAGAATATGTAGATCAATTCTTTAGTAATGTAATAAATTTTGTGAATAAAATGAGGTCACATGGAGAGGATGTAATTGATCAAAAGTGGTAGAAAATTTTCTTAGAATCCTTCCTAACAAATTTGATGCAATAGTAGTTGTTATTGAAGAATAGAAAGACTTGTCTCAATTGTTAATAGATGAATTGATGGGATATTTGTTATCCCATGAAAATAGGATGAATAGGAAAAATAATTATTTCTTGGAGAATGCTTTCAGATCATAGGTGTCATTTGGTAGAGGAAGAGGAATATCAAACTTTAGAGGAAGAGGAAGAGGTAGAGATAGACATATGAGTCTAGATCAAAGAGAAAGGACCAATCAACATAGTCAAAGTTTCAACAATAGAGGACATGGAAGAAATCAACTTCAATCATCAAAGTTTGATAAGTCTCACATTCAATGTTATTATTGTAAGAAATTTGGTCATATTGCAAATGAATTTAGAAAGAAACAAGAAGAGATGGATTAAAAAAAGGCAAATTACTTAGATGTATATGTTAATAACTATATAAGTTTACTTACAACTTGTAATGTTGCTTAAGAAAGTTCTAGTGACATATGGTTCTTAGATAGTGGATGTAGCAATCACATGATAAAAAATAGAGAGTTATTTGCTAGCTTGGATGAATCTATAAATTTGAAGTAAAATCAGGATATGACAAAAAAGTATCTGTAAATGGGAAATGTGTTATAAACATTTTGACTAAGAATGAAGAAAAGAAATATATTTATGATGTTTTTTTTGTACCTGATTTAAAACATAATTTGTTAAGTGTTGGTAATTTTGGATATAAATCCTAGTGATGGGTTAATTTCAAGGGTCTAAATGATGAGGAACTGAATGTTCCCCCTTCAGATTCACTTCATCTAAGGAACAAAGGAAGCCAACTTCAAGACAATGTACTAGGACCAGACATGGATTTGGAACTTGAGGTATGGTCATCTTCATTTTGGAGGTTTCAGTTTATTACATAAGAAAAATATGGTGAAAGGATTACTAATCATAGAGCATCCAATGAGTTCATGTGAAAGTTGTATATTGGAAAAACAACACAGAGAAAGTTTTCCAAAAAAGGTTCATATAGAGCAATGAAATGATTAGAATTAATTCACATTGATATGTGTGAGAAAATTAATACTCCATATTTAGGCTTAAACATATATTTCCTAACATTTATTGATGATTTCAGCAGGAAGACCTAGATATACTTTCTCAAGAAGAAGTTTGAAGCATTTGATAAATTCAAGGACTTTAAAGCCTTCATGGAAAAATAAAGTGGCCTATACATCAATGTACTCTGATTTGATAGGGGTGGTGATTTCAATTCTAATAAATTTATATATTTTTGTAGATATCATATGATCAATAAATAGCTTACGACAAGGTACACATCATAGTGGTGTAGTAAAGATGAGGAATATAACCATAATGGATATGGCCAAGAGCATGTTGAAGGCCAATAAATTATCTAATGATTTATGGGCATAAGTAGTAGCGTGTGAAATATACATTTTGAAAAAGACTCCTATAAAGAGTGTCATGGACAAAATTCCATTAGAAACATAGAATGGTAAGAAACACAATGTATCTCATTTTAGAATTTTTGGATGTGTTTCTTATTCACTAGTGCCATGTGAATTGAGAAACAAATTAGATGAAAAAAGTGAAGAATGTATTTTTATTGGTTATGAGGTATTTTGGGATGAATACAATGTTTTTAAATTGAAAAAGGCACTTTATGGTTTGAAATAGTCACCTAGGGCTTGGTATAGTATGATTGATTCTTATTTGATAAACAATGAATTTAATAGAAGTAGATGTGAGCAAGGTAAAATTTTGATTGTATGTCTGTATGTTGATGATTTTATTTTCACTAGAAATTTTTTAGTAAACATTTTTAAGTTAGCCATGATGAAAGAATTTGAAATTATAGATTTAGGTTTGATGAGATACTTCTTAGGCATTAAAGTTATTCAATCTAATAAACGTATCTTCATTTATCAATCTAAGTATGTCAATGATGTGTTGAGAAGAATCAAAATGTTGAATATTAATACAATATCAAATCCATTTGCAATAGGAATAAAAATTAATAAAAAGGATAAGGGATTAAATGTCGATCTAACTATGTTTAAAATACTTGTTGTAAGTCTAATGTATCTCACATCTACTAGGCTAGATATTATGTATGGTGTTACATTTATTTCAAGGTTCATGGAAAAATAATATTGAGATATGTTACAAGAATAACAATATATGAAATTTTATATTCCATAAACAATGATACTGGTTTGATTTGTTATACTAATAGTGATTTTACAGGTAGCATAGATGATATGAAGAGAACTTATGCTCATGTCTATCATTTTGGATCAAGACTTTTTCATGGGACTCAAAGAAGCAACGTATAGTGATAATTTCATCTATCAATGTAGAATATGCAGCCTCAACCACCAAAACATGTCAATCAATTTGGATGCCTTGAGTTTTGTAATGTTTGTCACATAATTAGGAGGAACTGATACCAATCATTTGCGATGATAATTTAGTAATTGCATTATCAAATAATTACATCTTTAACAAGAGGAGAAAGCACATTTATATGAGGTACCACTTCATCAGGGAGTTGGTTAAGAATGGAGATTTATATAGTATGTTATGTAGATTCAAAGATCAATTGGTAGACATTTTCACTAAGGCATTACCAAAAGAAAAATTTGAATATTCACAACAAAATCTGCGCATTGTTGATATTGAATTAGTTATTGGTAGAAATTAAATGGAAGTGTTGTTAGGCATTAATTTATGCCACCAAATATCAGTAAAATTTAAAATAAAAGCTTCTCCCACTACTATTTGAGATGATTCATTGACCATTTTCCAACCTATTTTCAACAAATGTTATTTTAATGTAAAGGATTATAGATAGTTCAAAGACTTCTATTTATAAATACAATTGTAATATATTATATAATGAATATTTTTTTCCATGTTGTAGCATGTTGTGCTTGCCTTTCAACATTGGCTAAAGTGTTTTCCATTTTCCTCTTTACATGGATTAAATGCATGTATCACGTATAGTTTTCATTTTCCTCTTTGTGTGGATTGAATGAAAGGGATTTCATTTTCCATAAGTACATTTTATGGCATATGATTATAATTTATATAAGCTTATTTTATAATTAATTTATCTTTGTGTTTTCAGAATTGATTTTTTTGAGTGAGGAAAGGTTTATTTTTTCCATTGTGTATAACATTATTTCTATGTCTGAAAGAGATTCCTTGTTTTTTTTTAAAATTTAACATTTAATGTAGTTACTCACCTATATTGAATGATCTTGTTACAAAAATAATCTATTGACAAATATGACAATGGATAATTTAGTTCATTACCTTATTAATATCATCACTTTTGGTTTCTCTAGTTTGTTCAAAGACCATGGCTATAATTCCTCCATTCTTTCCTATGATTTTAATTTTAGTAATAAAATATCCATGGCATAAATAATTCAAACCTGATAAGCCTAAAGGGTGCAATTAATTTTTGTAATGATAAGTATTGAATCAATGGTTACTCTATCCTTGAAATTAGAAATCGATATGAAATGAATAAGTCTGAATTAAAAGTGCTTAAAATTTTCCTTTATCTTAGCTACATTAAATTTGCATTGACTAATATTATTTTAAGAGTAGATGAAAGGCCATGTTTAAATATCCAATGATTTCTACTACCATATAAATGGTTGGTTATGACACTTGGATGATTAGCTCCATTTAAATCTAATTGTAAAACTGGAGATGCCCCCATGACACTAGACATGCCATTTCGAGCCTCCATTAAACCCTAAAAAAATATCATGAAAACCTTTATTTCGCTAATGGAAAATTCATGTTGAATAAATTTGACCACCATAAGGAAGAGATACTACACAACAGGAAATAAAAAGGCTTGCTTGAAAAATATCCATATAGTAATTCAATTATAATGAACTTAAAGCTTTTCCTCAATAAAATATTATTTTAACATTCTAGAACCTCTTCTTGTATTGCTTAGGCCTCCTTCAATATTAGATGTTATATATTGTAAATCTCATAGCTCCCTATCTGCGAATAACTCTTGATCATTCTTTTTAATATTTAGACAAATATGTTTTCCTTTTGTCGAGGGTAAGTGCCTAAAATATTTATAATCAAATATTTCTTCTTATTTTTTTTAAAAAAAGTGTTCTTCCTTAAAAATAAAAGCAATAATTTACTTTGCAATCGGTATAAATTCTAACCTTGGGGTTGATGGAAATAATAATGTTTTTAATATGGATTTGGATCTCCCATCCATTTTTCTATCATTTTTCTATTCATCTCTAATATGTTAGTACTTATATGATAATTTTTATATAATAATGATCTATTATAACCCATATCTTATAAGTGCCATTAATGTAGATATGAGAAAAATAACGTAGAGAGGCATTTGACACATTGAACACTTAGAATTTCATAGGATAAGGGTCCTAAATCATATATGTAGTCAATAACATGTATTATAACATATATTATTATTAATTTTTTATTATATATTATTTTTAAATTGTCATTGTTATAACATATAAAAATATGTCAATGAGATATAGAAGGGTTGGTAAAGTGGGTTGATTTTGCCTAATCCCACCCAGATTCAAATATCATAGGGTGTTTATAGGCCATATGTGATTGTTTGTGTTGACTTAGTGGTTTTAGTGGTCAATGGTAGCTATTTATATTGGTTTAATGGTTCTCAGGGTTAGGGCCCCTTATTTTTGTCCCAGATCTAGTTTGTAGCTCTGGTCAAAATTGAATATCTATCAAAAATATATATAAAAATATTATACATATATTATATAATATAATATTCATATATATTATATAATTAATATATTAAGTACAAAAATATTTTTTTCAATCAATTTTAGGGATTATGGGACCCTTACCTAATATCAAATTTACATAGAAAACCAATTAGGCCTAGTTTAATGACATAACTGTCAAGGCATCTGACCAACATATTACTTAAAAAAACAACTATCCTGAGTATTGAAAAATGCTTCAACTTATTAAAAAGGAATAATAATTGTTAAAACATTAAGCTAAACTTAATATATTTCATCCCTTATCCCTTTGCTATGAGAGTGAAGTATCCTAGAACAAGGGTTAGATATAAAATATCTTTTCTTATTTATTACTATTATCCATTCTTCATATTTACTCAAATAATCTATTTCCAAACTTGAAGAGATATACTTTTCCTTAGACATGATTCTACCAATCATATTTATGCTATCGAGAACCCTATTACTCTGCATATCTAAACCAAAAACCTTTGAAAGCATAGGTGATGACACCAAATTAGCCAACCCTGCTTATTATTCCTACTCCTTGAGTATTTCTATAAAATATTTTAAGGATAAAATAGGATTATTTTTCCAAAAAAATATGAAAAAGTCCTGACTTTCCCCCTATCACCATGAAGAAACCACTTTAGCCTTAGAATTGAAACATGAATCAACAAGATGACTAGTTTCGAGGAGATTCCTACACCTGAAGGAGAGGACCTCATAATCAAGGTTTGAGGCCAACATTTATCCTTAACTCTCAATTTACTTTTATTAGGCAGGGACTAGGAAATGTTCAAACAAAAAAGAACCTTGGTGAAGGTTGTTTTGGAAAAATTCAAATAATATGTATCAATTTACACTAAATTCTACTAGGATTTTCCAATCACTGCTAATCTAGACTATGACCAGAATTGGAGTGGAAGATATGGCATTCATACCCAAATGGTTTTGAAAGAGAGATTTTTAGTTATGGGTTAAAATATGGAAACCAAGGTTTTAGAAGAATACGATACTGATCAAAACTTCAAAATTTGGACTATAAGATCTTATTATTATATACAAGGGACTGGAGCACCACAATAAAGAATCCTTTAACACATGGATACAATTCCAAATTGTCTTCCAAAAACAAACACCATGAATTAGAAATTCAATGATGAAGTCTAGGAAGGGAAGGTAAAAACTTGTCAAACCTGCAAGCTAAACCCCTCTCAAAATATCCTTCCTCATTTTCAAGTATTTCTTCTAGAGCTTCCTTCTCAAAAAAAAAATACTCATGTAGTTTTATAAATTCTTAGGTTTTTGATTACTACTTTTGACAAACCAATTGGCCATTTGATTTTTCATATGTTCATAATTCCACCTAGGAAGGAGAACATGATTTCCATATATTTCTTTCACCAACAACCACAAACACCTTCATTTATTCCTTTTTCCCCCAACCACCCTTATGCTGGCCTTAGCTACCCGCCCACCTTCTGACTCTATTAAACACCCAATCCTATTACTATAACTCTCTTAATCATATTGAAAACATAGAAGTTAATCTAGAAGGTGTAGGTTCATTTCACTTTCTTGGCCGATTTTTTCAGCACCTAGGTGTGAAGCACTAGCAATAGCAGAATATATATATATATATATATATATATATATATATATATATATTTAAGGGTCCAAATTATACAATAAACCATGATTTAGGATAGCTATTAGATTTACATGCCTTGTACCAATTACAAAGGTGTCTATTTATTCTAAAGTGGAGAAATATTTGACTGTGCCTTTTCTATTGTGAAGGTTGGACAAAGCCATAATGAGAGTTGATTTGATTGTGACATGGGTCCATGTTCAATGTGAAACTTGAATCAATGTTACAATACTACTAACATTGAGACAAGAATTTGAGGTATTTAGTCTATATTATACATATTTTATTGGTTTATTCTATAAATATTTTGACACCTTGAGATAGTACATCATGCATAAAAATATATACAAAATCCATATACGAAATCCTAGAATAAAAGCTATGCATAATTGGAGATTGTCTTCATAAGCATCTTATTTAACCCAATTGAAAAACCATATAATCTAATGGAGCACTATTTAAGAAAGTATTTTTTTGAAAGATTATAAAAATGAATATCACATCATTGTGTTTTAATGCTTTGTAAGCAAAAGGTGAGATAAGGTTACTGGTCATGAATTTTGAATGAGGTACAACTGTTAACTTATGCTCTTTTGATTTATAAAACCCCCTTTACCACATAGAAACATATTTATCCTTTAGTTTAACTTATGTTATTCATTGTGATAAGTATTGCCTCTGAATATGAAGCTATAAACATCAGGTTGGTGCTTATATTGAAATACATCAGACCACAAAGCATTTGTAAAGAATGTGTAATTACTAGTGTGGAATCGTAACCAATTCCAATAGAGTACCCAAAATTAGTAGTTCTTATGGTTTAATTGAATAAGTCTTTTCTATTTTTTATAAAATTGGTTTTAGAGTTGTCTAATTAGGTTTTAAATGATTTATGTGGTCAGAGTTTTTGTCACATAATTTTAGACTTATCTAAATTGACACATGTTGTATTCTATACATTTTTAGAGAATCCATTATAAATTCAACATTTTTTCATGGAGGTGACACACATTTCAAATAGTTATTAGGAAATTAAAATAGTTTGATAAAATATCTAAATTGCATTGACAAATTTAACATGTCATTAAAATTTGTAGCACATGTATCTTCTTAAGCTTATTCAATTCCACCACATGAGACTATCTATCATTTCCCCTCACCATCACCACCGAATGCACCATAAAATACCTACCTGATGCAATATAAGGTTGATTTTGATTAATCATTTCTTACATTATAGGTGAGATAGGGTCAACAAGCATAGGTTTCAAGTGAGGTATGACTATCAATTTACACTCCTTTACTCTATAGATAGAAATGAAAAATTACATCCCTTTTACCATAATTTATAGATCTTAAATTTTTTTGTTTAATGCTTAAACCCTTTATGAGCCCCAAGTAGAGCGACAACCATATGACAATTTTGAGATCTCTTTATAAGTAGTCTGCCTATGTCCCATTTTATATCCCAACACTAATTGAAGTTTTTACACCTTTCAAAGATGGATGGCTCATGGTTAATCACAACAAACTAATCAAATACAATATAATCAACATGAAATATTTAACAAAACCTTTGAAGGCACATGAGTTTGTAAAATGTGGATTCCCTACATGACTAATAAGGTGCAGAGCCTAGGAGTTCCACAAAGGTGCAAAGTGGCATATCTGTAGAGCCTAATCTAGACAAGGACCATGAAACAAAATCATGACCATCCTAAATCAACACTTGAATATATATTTTTTCTATATTAACTCTATTTGCTGATAAATTCACAACCTTCACCTTTTCCATTGGCATTTCCACCTACATACATTATACACAGACATCACTCTCCATTATCTAACACTATTAAAGGATAATATAAAATTATTGTTAAATAATGCTTCATAAAAAAACATAGATGGGATCGGTCAGCATATTAATTTAAACTACCTCACTTTACAAATACATAATTTATAAAAATAAAATATTACATCCCTTTCATTGATCTAATTACGACATGACTCCAAGCTCAATGTGTGGCTTTAATTAACACATTGAGATCTGAGAGTCTATCTTATATCTTTCATTCATATCAATTATGCCAATATATTTATACCTAGATAAATTACTTTAGGATTAATAACATAAACAAAATACCATACTTAGACCCCTAAAATAAAAGGAAACACCATATAAAACATGCAAATAGTGAAAGATTTTAATGTGAGCTATATCATGATTTTGAAAGGAAATGATAAGGTATTTTATGTAATATCCTACAATAGGGAGATTATATATAAATATAATAGTATATATAATATAATATTATATATAATTTAATAATTTAATATAACATTAGATTCAACAAAAATGTTATCATTTGGAATACATCCACATTTTTTATGGTGACATATGGATAACACTTATCCCCAAAATTATCATTTAGCTTATATTTGTCATTACTACCAATATATTTACACTTGTATCAATTATATTAGGCATGAAAACATATAAAAAAGAAATAATCGAACCATTCGAAGAAAAGGTGGACACAATTGGAGTATATCTCCATAAGCAACCCATTTATCCCTTTCAGAAATAACAAAATTTAAGGGAGCACTCATCAAGAAAAAAATAATTTAGAAAGATTATTAAAATGAATCTTAGATTTTTTTTGCTTAATGCTTCATGTATAAAATGTGGTATAGTGTCAGTTGTCACAATTTTCGAGTGACTTACAATTTTTCATTAACACTCTTTTTCTTTACAAAACCCTACTTTACCAAAATAGGAAATATTTAATTTGAATACTATATATATATATATATATTATATTGTATAATAATATATTATTAATATAAATATTTTAATAATGAAATGTAGGAGAGTTGATAAAGTGGCTTGGATGTTTCTATGTAACCCTATTTGGATATGAGTAGAGTTAAGGGTGTAGAAAATCATATGCATAAAGATGAGTAAATTTTTTCTATACTAGGCCAATTAATTGGAAACTCAGATAAATGAATATTCTAAATTAAATCATGGAGTTATGTTAAATATATAAATTAAATTCAAAATAGTAGTTCTATTTCATAAACATGAAGAAAATATAGTATATAGCTTATTTAAAAATACATAGGAAGATATGATAAGTATAAACATTGAAACAGGTAGGAAAAAAATAGAATCCAATCATCAGATTCTATAAATATTATTTCTATAGGTTTGGGATCTTGTGTTAACCTATGAAAAATTATGTCTATGCTTTTATAGTGATCTTTACGTAACTATCTAGGATGGAAAATTTAATATATTTTAAACTAACTACCTTGAGCCTTCTCTGGTTTCTATCATATTTGTGTTGATGTCTTTTATCCATGCACATAAGGTATAAATGATTTATATATATATCAAACCCTAGATCTTAACCTTAGGTCTTTGTACCTTTATAATAATAGGTTAATTAGATCACAATGTTGAGATGGTCTAAATGAGCTCTCTATCAATGAGTGCTACCTAAAAATATAATACTCTAAAGAGGGTTTTAGACATATATAATTACACCTTAGGTGTTGGATTGCATTTTGCACAAGGGTGAAATATACTATATAAAATGACAAATAATGATTTAGTTGGTAAGTTGAGATATACTAGTCATTTTTTCTTTGAGTGATTCAGACCTATAATATGATGGATCCTATGACTAATATGAAAATAGAAAATAATAGGGAAGTAAAACTGAGTTATACAATTGATCGATTTAGGTTGAATAGGTGATTGCTTATTATTTTATAAATGAATAATTAATAGTCTTAGATTTATAAATTTATACAACACCTTTTTAAAATATCTCACAATAGGATAAAATAAAATGAATTGGTTGACTCTTAGGATTCAAAATATTTTCAAATTAGATGGCCATTTAGGACTTGACACTTGTTAAGAATATGGACACTTGCATCAATGCAAGTGTTCCTCTATGGGATGCAAGTGTATGATAGGTTAGGAAGCTATTAAATGATATTAAATTGATAGTGAAGGGTATATATAAATTTTTAGGCTTTCTATACTATACATTAGATTTAGTTCATCATAAATTATAGGGTTAAACCATAAAATAAATAACTAGGTATAGTGAGATGGTGAATGTGAGCTTTTTGGCAGTAATAAGGTTCATAATTGAAGGGCAGAGCCTTGATAGGTATTTGTCACAATAAAATATTGATATGATATATAAATCAGATTTTATTATTTACATTTATGCTTGATTAATCTAGTTATGCACAAGGACAAAAATACTAGGTTAAGAGAAACATGTACTTAGATGTGTATAACATATATTTCATTTGGTTGATCCCACTTTGAGTATTTTACTAGTGTATTAATTGTAAGTAAGATCATGTTACAATATAAATCAATGCATATAATCTAAATTTTGACATTATTAAAATTATTGAAAAGAAAGATAGCAATGAAGAAGTACAGATGTATGTTGATGTAACCATGTTGCCCCTTGGTTCTTTGAATTGGTAAATATGATTCCTTATGATGCATTAGATCTGAATATAGTTTAAAACTAATCCTCAAAAATTTTAAGAGGGATATTAAAATATATTTATGCCCCTAGTCCAGTGGAAGGATGATCTATGACATGATTATTCAGATCAATGAACCCCAATCACACAACTCAAGTGATAGTAAGAAACAAACCATCTTGAGTGTTATAACCAACTCAGCGTATAAATTGGAGGTGGTGTTAATCCATTTAGAGAGTTGAATATTAATCTCACTAATAAAAGGTATCTAATTACTGTAGATAGATAAAGGATCAAAACAATGCTTCTTAATGAAAATGGTGCATCTTGGTAAAGTATTAGTGTTTTTTGGTAAATAATTTTTAATATATATTTATAATTTGAGGTTTAATTTCATGGAATATGCATCTATAATTTATCTCAAACTAAAGTATCTATAAAAATATAACCTTTGATCTATAACTATGTATAATATTTATCACAAATCTAATAAACTCTTTCCAAGATCTGTAGAAAATAAATGTAAAGTATAGGATTATGACCCAAGTGTTTATATAAGTCATTTTAACTATAATGAATTTTTGTGAGGTGATGGGAATGGAATATGGTAGTTACCTTACCTCAAAAGAATAAGATAGATTTATACGCTACACATGAATTATGTAGAATATAACAATATCATGTTGAAGTAGATATATCAATAAAGCTCATAGTATGTGATCAAAACAATCCCTAACATGCATGATATTGGTCATGGTAATGTCTATAAAGTAACAATAAAATCTTAACAAAAACTCAAGCATGCAAATGAGAGCACATACCATCACACAAAAAGGTGTTTAAGTATACTAAAAATAAGGGGCATATTAAAATTATGCACACTCAAAGGAAGGAGATATCAAAATTTCCACACATGAATAAAAATCATATAATGGCACATGGGCCAACTATAAAGGAACATATTCAAATGTTTCACAAGCAAGACAATAGCAAGTAAGAAATATATACTCTGTAAAGTGACAATGTGTATAATTGAAGTATAATCAACCATGATAAGAATATCATATTAGTCCATATAAATATATGCATTATCTAAAAATGTTATGTAACATATTATATCAAGTACATTATAAAAGATGTAAACATGAGTATAGGCATGTGTAAGTGTTAGTATATAATTTCAACCTAATAATGAAAAAGGGATCATAAAATAATATAATATAAATCAATCATGGCAAGGAAGTAGATTCCTCAATGTTTGTTTCATGTAATAAGAGTAAATGTCCAACATATTTATGTGCAAGTACAATGGGTTTGGTGTATGCATGTATCACAATGAAGTATGCATGAAACATATGTGTATCTAAAAGATAAATGATATAATTTCAATGAATGTAAATTAATAAACATAGATGTCAAATAGATGGTAAAAATGTGAAAGATAAATATTTTTGTATTTTAGAATTTATTTGAATAATTATTATTTTTTGGTTTTTTTACTATTTATATAAATTGTTTAAGATATCCAATGATATTAAGATGAGTAATATACTATGAATATTGATAAATAAATAATATTTCCTACATGAATGTGCCATGTGTGTGCATAACCAAATCAAAAGTGTAGCATGTTATTTTGGTAAGTTTGAACTTATTATTTCTATTTTAACATTATAGGCATTTGATTTTGTATATGATAGTGATGGGTTTAACTTAAATGTACCAAGTCCTATAGGTATGACTAAATTATGTGGAAATTTATCTACCAAATCAAAACAAAATTTATTGAACTATTCATCCAAATATTGATTACCATGTATATGAATAGTGGCAATGAAAGGGTCATGAAAAAGGCTTGTGATTGCCTCCTTTGATACCATATTTGGAATTTAATATTTTTCAAAATTTTCTTGTTTTTTGAACTTGTTTGTTAAAAATAATTCTCTAAACATTTGATGTGCCCATTTCTCTTTTTCCAACATTTTCTTTTGTAATTGTTCATTTTCAAATTGTTCTTTTTGTAATTTTTATTTTTCATCTTGATCTTATTTTAACATTTGTTAGTCTAGCTTTACCTTTTGAATCTTTTCTTGTTCTATTTTGTTTATTTTCAACTATTTTCCCCTAAAGGTTTGCATTTAAAAATGTGTTTTTTTTTCTCAATTATCCTTTTATACCCATACTTGTTCTTTTTGCACTTGTACCTTAGGATATTCACTCATAATGTGATTGGGTTACTTGATTGATTTATTAATTATAGGATCACCACTATCTTTGACACTTTGTATTTTGTTCTTAAATGAAAATAAATGCATGATGTCTATGCATTATATGAAATGCATAATAGTGTTTGCATCTATTTATTGGATGTAGAGGATGTAGTTGAATTACTTTGTTTTGAAGTATTTCTCTTACGATTTCACATGGACTCTTTTAATCTTTTTGTTCATTTTTTGAATCACTAATTGTATATAAATTATTTTTTATATTCTTATTGTGATATGAAACCTTATTAGGTATAACATTGGTGGATGAAGATGCAAACACATGATTAACACTAGCACATTATGTACTCTTTAGATATGTAATTTGATTTTTCAATGATGTGATCTTTAAACTAAAATTATTTTCCAACTCTTTTGTTTACATTTTCATAGTAATTATTTGATCTTTAAGGGCATCAAAAAAAAAAAAATCTAGGTACTTTAAATTGAATATACATACACCTAATATCTAAAGAAGATTTCAAAGGTGGAGGGGATTTAGGAAGGTTATAGTGATTACCTTGATTTAAAATCATAAGATGGGACAACTCACACCTTTGAGTATAGTGATAACATGGACCTAGTTAGAAATATGATAGTTATCACACTACATAGGGATAAGTAAATGAAGAAGTTCATTCTTATCCATTTTAAATGTTCTAAAAAAGAATATGGGAACATGATAAGAGAGACATACAAATTCTATGAAATAATCTAACAAGATAGATAAAATCAAAACTAAGTAATTACTATATTTTAAAACCCTAAAAGGTTGAAAAACTATGGTAAGCTAGGATTTTCATAAAGAGAAACAAAGGATAGGCTCATTATATGTTTAACCAATTTTGGATATGTGTAGGGTTAAGGGGGTAGAACAACCTATGCAAAAGGATGATTAAAATTATTCTACAATGGGACTATTAATTGACAACTCAGATAAATGAATATTTTAAATTAAAGTATTGAGATATGTTAAATATATAAAGTACACTCAAAGAAGTAGTTTGATTTCATGAACATAAATAAGATATAATACTTAAACTATTTAAACATGCATATGTAGATATGAGAAATACAAAGGTGGAAATAGGTAGGGACAAAATTAGGATCCAATCATCAAATTATAGAAATATTATATCTATACACCTGAATACTTGCATCAACCTATGGACACTTTAGTTTATTCTTATACATGTATTAATCTTGATGCAACCATCTTGTACAAAATATTATCTATATTTTAAATTGAAAACTTGGATCCTTCAACATTTTTTATCACCCTTTATTAATGTATATAATTCACATGTAAATATTATCATTGACTATTTGTGGATCAAACCTTAGCTCTTCAACTTCGATCTTTGTACCTTGTAAAAAATAGGTTAGTGGACTCACAGTGTCAAGCTAACCTAAAGAACCCCTCTGTCAATTAAAATTGCATACATAACCAATAATCTAAGGAGAGCCTCATACTTATGTAATTGCCCCTTAGGCATTGGATTATGTATGCACAAAGGTTGGAATATACTATATATAAGAGGATGCAATGATCCATCTTGTAACTTGGAAAATAATGCTCATGGATTGTTATTTGAATGCTTCAAAACTATAATATGACTTATTTCATGATTGATATGTTAATAATGAAGAATAGAGTAGCATAATTCAGTTATGAAATTGATTGTTTGAGATTGAATAGGTGTTCACATGATATTTTTTGGATTAATAATGAGTAAGCTTAGTTTTGGGTGAATATTTTGTCACTGATAAAATGGTACTTTTAGCCATAGTACGATGAGATTAAATCTCTCCTCGAGGAAAGGGGATGCACCCTTATTATTGATAACTAAAATAACAAACACTTAATTACACTAACTTTATCATGTGGTTGTTTCCATATCATCTAATTCTCTTTTTTTTTTGAATTAATGTTTGCTTAAAAACTTATGTTATAAGCCCTTTGATCCTTACAATGTATCATGAAGACATAAAACTACTTATTAGAGAAATAATAGCTAATATTTAGATTAGTTAGACATGAGAATAAAAAGAATAATACCAGAAAGTGTGTGTCATAAGAAACCCATGAAGGCTCAAAGTCCTTTGTTACTTCTTACATTATTTGGAAAACTAAAATGGATGGAACAAAGTGCAGCCCAAAGTTTCCACTTTATTTCAAATAAAGATTAAGCAATTAAGGAAAGTAACTCATAACCCAAAGATTTCAAAGTCACTCCCAATCATAAACATAAGACACAAATCTAGAGATGCTATTGCAGATCAAAGACTTCAAAATCATATTTCTGACACCTTTTAGTTTAAGTATATTCACACCATAATTTGATCAAATACACAATAAAATGTAATGGAAAAGACATAAGAACATTCTCAAAACACCACAAGCTTGTTTCAGCACAAAGATTGAATGGTCATTTGAATTTATTCTATTTCATTCATAAAGATTTATAATTTGAACACAAAGTTTCAAATTTGCTTCTCAAAATAGCTAAGTTTCTCTTCAATAGCCAGAAGATTCATTTACAAAGTGTAGCCTATTATTTATAGAGAGGATCAATGAACAAAAACAAAGAAATCCTAACTACCTTAACTTATTCTTAGATAGAGTTTAATTTTTCCTAGGACTCTATAATTTTCCTACATGTAAATTACATATAATAAAACTACATATGGAAAGATCTGAAAATAATATAAGTGTCTGCAAACATAGGAATTTCTTCTTTTTATTTCTTCTCTAGGTATGGTTTATATCTCTTTAAGGTTTTTTTAACTTCATTATTATCTAACCCTTATGTGTTTTTGGAGATGGTGAGGACTCTTGTGGTGGAGTTTGCTAAGATGTTAGGTAGACCTATGATTTTATCCAATATTCTCCATAATTTATCCATAATCACTTGAAATTTAACTAGCTTGTTAATGGATTCAAATGTGAATCTTCCTATTTTGACTTTAGTGCAAACCAAGGAAGTGAATTCTTGAATAATTTTTTCTATAGGAATGAGTTTTTGAGTGTCATCATCACCTAACAAGGAAGTTCCCCAAAATTGTCTATAAGGTTTAGCCCCTTGTCATGTACATGTCTTGGGCTTCTTCAAGATCCTTGATTAGATTTTTGAGAACATTTTTAAAATTCTTCATTACCTCATTGTATTATACAAACATCTTCCTATTTGAAATTACCTTTTTCTCAACCAGAAGTTCCAACTTGATTTGACACAACTGGGCCCACATATGGATGTCATTTTCTGTTAACTGCAAGTCTTGAGAGAGTATATCATGTGTCTGTTACATTTCCATCTTCATTTCACTCAAGTTATTAAGAACCTCAATGGTAGAATGTATCCATTGATCACCTTGTGTTAACAACCTTTCTATTGAGGCACTAACTTCCTGACCTTGTAACCCAATCTTATATGCTTGTTGAATAGATTTTTCAATAGCCTTGCTCCCAATGGGCTCTACTAGTTTAGAATATTGAGTAATTATTAGTAGAACTGAGGTCAATTATTCTACTTGAGATTTAAGCTAATCTTTGATCACCTTATCCTTGTCATACCTCTCAAGCAAAGATGCTACTACCACATTTAGATCTTCTTTTAAACCTTTGTGTGTTTATTTACCAATATCTATCCATCTAATTACATATTTAGATGCTTAGATATATTCAATAGTTTTTCCTTTTGGAGGAACTATAACTTTGGCATACTTGTTACCAGAATCAAAAATCACTCTTGATATCATTTTGGCCTTTTTTGTTGATTTAGGCTTTACTGACACAAGTTGACCAAAGTCAAAATTATCTGGTGACATAACTTGCTTCTTTATCTTGGGTATTTGGGACTTTAGTTAAGGGGGAAAGGTAGATGAATATTCTATGTTGATGATGGCAAGGATTGGGATACTAGGATAGGATCAATGTTTTGTGAGGTAGGTAGAATGGAAGGTGAAATAGAGGTATCTAGCAATGAAATAGATACTGATGTAGGGGTGGTAATGATAGGTGGCATTTGGGTCAATATGGTGTAATTTTTGTCTTTTATTGGCATATTGGGCATGGGAGCAGATGAAACTTTGACTGGTAATTCAGAAGATGAAACAGACATAAACTTATCAATGTCCTACTAGGTAATATATAGATTGGAAGGTGATCTTGATGATTTTATAAGAATGGGTGAATAAGGAAAAGACACAAATACTTGGTCCAAAGTGACATGAGAAGGAACTTGAAAGAGTGTGTCACTATTTGGTAGGGAAGGATATGAATAAACAATCTACAAGGGTGATGTAGGGGCAATTGATAAAGGAGTGACTAGGTGAAGATAAGAAGATGATACCTAGGGAGCCTCAATTTGAGAAGTCACTGTATGCACTAATGATTATCCTATGGTAGGATTTTCTTCTACATTTTCCTAAACATTTTCCCCTTCTATGCCAGTGCCCTTGCCTTTGCCTCTATTTTTGAAGAGAAATTTCACCTTCTATATAGAGGATGAAGTATCTTCTTTATTATTTTTTCTTATCTCTTCTCACTTCTTAGAAGTTTCTTCATCATATTCCTCCTCTAATATAGTCTTAAAATGTTTTAATCTGATGTCCTTTCCCTCCAAGCAAGCATTAGTTTTAGCAAGAATGTGTTGGAATCTATTTCTTATGGAAGTGGATTCTTTTATTGACCACTGTATTAGTAAAAGAGGAGTAGAAGCCACATGAATACTATCATACATAGGGTCCACTATATTTTCATCATCTTTCATTAATTCAAGGACATCAACTAGTTTTAAATTAATAATTTGATCTAGAGTGAGACATTTGTAGTCAAGATTTCACACATCTTCATTTGTTCTACACTTAGCCTAAATATCTTCTATTTTGTGCACATGAGTGTAGTTTACTTTGAGATTGTCTTTCATTTTATTATATTCAAAGTCATCTTGGCTCTTAAACCTCTTAAGAGTAATCCATTATAGTTTGGTTTCCATTGTCTTAGCTTTAGGAATGGTAGACATTGTATACTAGCCAATACTAATTAGGAACATGAATCCAGACTTATGAGCCTTTGATTATTTCTTATGGACACTCATCATCTATCAACACATCTCTATTAGTATCAGCTTATCACTTGAATAAATTGGTAGCATATAAGGTTGTTCATTGAACCCTCCTACTCTTATGTAGGTGAAGGTTGGGAATTGTAAGAATATACAATCAATTTTATTCACCGGTTCCCATGCTATATTGAAAACTCTTTTCTTCTCAAGGTTGTTATCAAAAATACAAATATAATTGTAGAAAAAAGCATCATTGACCCTTATATAATGCTTTAGGCTCTCCTTCAAGGTTAATTGAGGATAATATTCATAAATAGGAACTTGCCTTCTATCACCAATAGAATTTAAACCTAGGAAAGTCTTCATGCTTGATGTAACATACACTAAATTGGAAGTCATGTAGAACTTGAGGGAAGAAGTCCCCTCAGAGATTTGGTGACAAATGTCATCACTTATTTGTTTCCCCTAGAAGATCTTCTACTTGTCCCTCTTAATGACCAATATGTTATGATACATCCACTCTTTAAATATGTTGGGCGTAGGTAGTCACTTAACACTACTTAGAAGAGTGATAAAATCTCCAACTTCTTTCAAGAACTCACTACGATAAATGTTCTTTGGCCATTTAGTAATGAAAAGATGAGGAGTCATGAACCAACAAGAATTGATGTTCTTAAATTTTTGATAATGTTCTTGGGCTAATATCATGGTCATATCTCAATACTCTTCTATGTCAAGGAGATGAAATATCTTGTCAAAATAATCCTCATCAATCTGGATGACAAATTTACCATCTACATCTTTAACTAACCTAGTTTTCTTATCATAATGAGCTTTAACTATTAAGACAAACTTTGAATCCTATGCTAAAACTAGGAAAATAGCCACCAAGTGAATCCCACTATTTAGGAAAACTTGCATGTGAGGTGTAATCAGGTCCTTGCTTAACCTCTGTAAGAATAACATCATGTCTACATGATCAATTTTAGTATCTTTGATCTGGTTAACATTAGATTCAACTATGGACAAAGAAACCACTCCTTGGAATTTGTACTTCATGGCTCTCTTAGTAGGATAAACCTTTGTCCTTGGTCAGGAAACTACATGAGAGTGTTTAAATCCTTCAGAGTTAACATCTTTTTCTTTTGAAAAGAAAATATGTAGAGATAGAGAAAAACTATACCTATGCATGTGCTTGGAAATTATGTAGTTTAGAGAAAAATATTTGAACTCCATGAGGGGTATAACACTTTATGTAGTCAAGAAAAAATTATCCAAACTACATATGTATTGAATGATTTTGATGTAGTCTGGAAAAAATTCTCTAGGCTACACATTGGGTAAGTCTGGGGGTGTAGTTCAAAGACTTTTCTCTGAACTACATAGGATGGGAAGGAAAGGATGTCGACCAGAGAATTTTATCTAGCCTACATGATACTTTGATGTAGGTCAAAGAAAGTTATTTGGCCTGCAATGGGTTAAGGTCCTAGGGTGTAGGTCGGGGAAATTCTCTGGCCTACACTGAACTCAAGTAGAACTAGGTTAAGGTTTGGGTGTAGGTTAGATATTTTTCTTTGGTCTACACTAAAAATATTTATGCAGAATTGGGTTCACTTTAGAGAAAATTCTTTGAAGTGCACCTTGAAAAGAACTATGCTGCTTAGAGAATTTTCTCTGAGGTACATGTTATAATTGGAAAACATAGGGTTTTTAGAAAACATGAGAATTGACATTAAAATGGGGTTCCCAGACATATTTAAAGGGTTTTTAAAAATATTAGGAGAGGTGATATGGGTTTAAAAAGTGAAAAATGATGTAGCAGGGTTTGTATGAGGTTTTCTAAGTGTTATCAAATGTGTTTCAAACAAAATGATGTCTATAGGAATTCTGTCAAACAAAATGTGGTGAGTTCAAATGAAAATAAATGGGATTTGTACATGGTTTAAAACTAAATGAAAATAAACAGGGTTTGATAACAAGAAAATGACATGTTAATAGAGGAAAAAAAGCTAGGGCAAGATGAAAGAAAAAGAATAGTTAGATGAAACACAAGGAAACATCACTTGAGATCCACTAAGGAGGATAAACTCATGGATGAATTGAGGTAACTGATCATGTAAATCACAAAAAATGGTACAAAGAAGCTCAAAAATGTGAAGAGTGAGGAGTTAAAAGCAATGGTAAAAAAATTTACATGGTTAATTATTTATAACCTCTTTGTAATTAATGTTCATTAATTTCACTACATGGTAGGCCAGGATGCAGGGGTGGAGAAATTATTTGACCTTGAATGTGGTGTATAGTCCAGAGAAAATTCTTTGGATTATAAGGGGTGAAAAAAATTCTAAGTCAAGACTACTTTTGAGGGAAAGAAAATGCATGAAGGCAATTGATTTCCCTCATTTTATGTGCCTAAAGCTTGATGGCTATGAAACGAACAAGTTTTGTAGGGGTTATCCCATGAATTGAGCTAACTAAATTCAAGGATAACAATTAGATTTATATTTATACAACACATTTTGAAAATATCTCATGGTAGGGTTAAATGAAAAAATGTGACAGCCCTTATGATTCAAAATATTCACAAAGTATATGACCTTTGAGGACTACACACTTCATAGGAGTCTATACATTTACATTGATGCAAGTGTCACTATGTGTGACATTATTTTATAGCAAACTAAGATTATTTTAAGGATCTAAAATTGACAGTGAAGGATATATATCAGATTTGAAGTCTTTTATAAAGTGTAGGAGATTTGGACCATCATAAATGATAAGGTTAAACCACTAGATAATTAGGCACAAAGAGATGGAGAATATAGACCTTTCATGAATAGGAAGGTCTAGAACTGAAGGGTAGACCCCTTATTTGTCAAGTATAAAAAACTAAGATGCTACATAAATCAAATTTTATTATCCATAATTTATATCCATACCTAGGTTCAAATATTATTGGGCATCTAAGGATACTTATGGATGTATGTCGTATATTCAATCTATGTTGGTTGTAAATCTGATAATCATGAGATCAATTATTGTTATTGTTAATGATTAAAAATGCCATTCTATGTGAATAAAATTCTATCAGAAGATTTACAGATGTTTGAGTCTAATGCAGTCTGTAAAGTGACATCAGGGGTTTTAGAAACTGACTCTTTGAATTGGTTTGGAGGAAAGGGTAAGGAATAAATGCAAGTAAAACTTAAAATAAATACTACTAAGATCATGCACCAATATATTTTAAAGTATCAACCTATAATTTCATAAAATAGCTAGAATATTTGAATATTATAAACTATTAAAGGAGCATATGCATGAATTAGAGTCTATAACATAAACAAGAATCAACACTACAGAAGTAGAGAAAGGAAAATAATATACATAAATAACTTTCTACTCAGTTTGATATAGAACACCACATCTTATTCATTATTGGGTGGAGAATAAAAGATAAAATGCCTTAATGGGCATAGTATATAATATTCAATCCTACCCATGAGGGGCATCTTCTAAGTTCAAAGAATTAAAAATGCTAAAATGTTGTTATTTATATACAAGAACTAACTATTACAAAAGGCTTCTCTTGATAATATGAAAATAACTAATCAACAACTAGCGCCTTACAAAAGAAAAGATCTGAGCTTATATAGTCACAATGACCTCTTCAGGAGACAACACCTGGAACTAGGCACTCACACTCATGATGAGGCCATTATAACTGATTAGGGAGATCTAAATCATGAATGCAATCAATCTTCATAATCCTAGATATGGTGCAACTACAAAGCCTTATGATGCATATGATGCTTAGAAGAAGTGTGGTGGTGACACATATCTACTTTTGGAACTACCCTTGGAATGTTGTATGGAAAGGGGGACCCACTCCTCTCATCCAATGGTGATATTTGATGATCTAACAAGAAAGGTTTTGATTTAGATAATCATCATGATGCCACATGGAAGTTCTGCTTCTTCTCACTACAACTACTTGTTGGGCCCCATCCATGACTATAATGGCTAATTATGCAACCCTAAGTCCTAACAAAATAACTTTTGATCTCAAAGAGCTTTATGATACCACATGGTAAGCCAGTGCTACTCCTAGAGGATCCAAGTGTTCCTTTGAAAAAATGAGCATGAGAGAACCTTGTGGAAAGTTTTCATTTATCTTTGTAGTTGCATAGTGGGCCCCGCCCATTACTCCATCAGCCAATATCATTACTTAAAATTCTAACAAAAATAAACCTACCTTGAATGAGCGTATGGTCACTACATGGAGAGATGCCACTACTCCTGGTCAAATCAAGAACTTCTTTGGATCAAACAAGTGCCAAGATGTCATGTGGTAGCTACAAGAGGAAGTTGAGACTTAGTCAAAAATAGATAAAGGGACCTTAGGAACATGAGGAGGTCATAACACAAATGTTTAACTTTATGGAGCACATCTATGACCAAACACTAACTACTCCAAAAATTCAAAATGTGGATTATGGTCCATAGTTCTTAGTGACTTTCAAGGGGAATCTACCTACATATGGAATAACCCAAAATTTTGGTTCTTATATTAGTCAAATCAAAATTACAAAAAAGGGGAAAGGCTTGTAGAACTTATAATTTTTGAAGAGCAGCCTTCAAGGGCATCCAATCTTACTCCTTCGATTGAGCCTTCTTCTTTATGGCCTCAAAGACCTTGTCCAATTTGATGATATTATTGAAGAAGATGTTGCTCAAGCATTAGACTATGACCAACATGTAGAATTCTAGCTGGGTAAGAGGCTGAAATATGGTCTCTATCTTAGAGACACTGGGCATATGATTGAGAGCCAAAAAAATAGTCTAGTCATTATATGTTTTCTCAAGCAACTATTTTATTTTTTCCTCTAGGAAGACAATGTTGTTTGCAAGGAATGGAAAGGGGAATCCCAACTAGACCAGCTATTCAATAAACCCTTTAATATCATGTACTACTTTCTCTAAGGCATTGATAAATGCCTTACACTTTGTTGCTACCTTGTTATAGCTTAGAAACTTGTTTACCTTCATCATATTTTACTTGTGGTTAGCCACCCCTATTTATTGTATCATCCCATCCATCATGTTTTATAGCTTTTGGACTAGGAGATACAAATATTAACCTTTTGGGGAAATGAAGGAAAGGACCTGGTCTATGGACACACTCACCTAGGAACTTAGCCTCTATGAGTCCATGATGAACTCAAGTTCTATCTTCAAATTTGTGGCCACATTCTTAATCCTCTCCCAATAATATACATACAATTGTTGGACCATGGGGAGGATCCATATAGTATGGGAGTAGGCAATGAGGTGATTCTTTAATTACAAGATCTCATAGTCCTTAATTGAGGACTCCTACTACATCTACTATTGTAATTGTTGATGTGCTTTATAAGAGTCCATGAGACTAGTAATTCTTGTTGGCATGAAAATTTTTCAAGTGAAAAATTTATGACTTCGTATCAACAGCATGGGGAACTAAGTCCCTCTCCTATTATTAAGTGGAGGTACCTTTATTGAAATCCAAAATGGGAAAGCAGGTGAGTATGTACACACATAAGAAAGTAAATCATGGGTAGTACTTTTAGACTAAAAGTATGAAAAATAATTTTGAGAAATGAATATATATGTAATAAGAGATAGACAAGGTAAAAGTTATGCGGGCATCAAAATCATTAGGTTAGGAATCAAAAAATAGACGAATGTGTTGGAAGAAGATTTTGACTTTTAGACTAGGAAAACCTCTTTCATTCAATGGGTTGAAAAGGCATAATCACATCTATAAGGGTATGAAACATACACCAAAAAGTTCTTTAACCTTGATAACATAATTTGACAACTTCTTGTATTTTATAATATAAAAAAACTAAGATATTGCCCCTATTCCCACCAAGATTTTCTCATATATTGGAAATATTAATTACAACTCAAAATACTAACTTTATAATTTAATTCCTTATTCTCCATAGTTTAAAATTATTGACAATAGAAATGAAAAAATAAATACAAGGAATTAAGCATAAAGACATAATTCTAAAAGATATGACTAACTCAAAGTCTAGAAACACCTTTCTTATATTGATTTCGAAGAGTAGAAGAATTGATCTCTTTACAAAGATTTGCCAAGATTCTATCTATTTTGAACCCTTAATATGAGCCTCCAATTTTTATTTATAGGCAAAAGTGGGTGGTTACAGTGGAAAACCATCTAATTTACCTTTTTATAGAAGTGCTAAAACACCGATAAGAAATTACAATTTTAAAAAAGGTTCTAAATCTTCTCAAGCAATTAGCAGTACTTGCAAAAACACATGAGGATTTTGTACTATTTGCAAAATAATATTAAAAACTTGCACAACTTGAAAAATCAAGTTGGCAAAATTGAAAAGAAAAATTATTTAAAAAAAAGGCATATTTACAAGATAGAAGAAGAGTGCAAAAATAGAAACCAGTTACAGATAAGCAAGAAGGAGAAAAACTAGGAACACTAAAAGCAATTGTTCATTATTCTTCTTGTCATCTTGGCAATTCTCTCCCTATTAAAAAGTCATTAAATCTCTAGATAATTGTCCTGATAAAATATTCATCTAGTCAATCTATGTACCTGTAAACAATATCTATTTAATAGTCCAACTCTTTTATCTCTTGATACTTGCTTCGAAGACTATTCACTTTCATATCTAAATTGTCCACATATACCTGACACTTGGATAGCTGATGAAGTTCTTCATAATTAAATGTGGATGAAGATGCAATTTATTAAACATATTTCTTGAATTCCTTGATGATATTTTAAAATCAAAATCACATTTCCTTCGTGATCTTTATCATTGACAAAGTGACAATTCAACTCCTTGACATTAGTGTAAAGTCCAATCATTGCATCATTTCCTAATGCCCTTGCACTACTGAATTTATAAACACATTCTTGAAGAGATTGGATTCTAAATTTGGTGGCCCAAAATAATTTGATTTGATATATAATTTCATCTCTATCGATTACTCCTTCTTTAACAAGGTCATTAAAAGAGTATTTGGAGAGCTCAACTAATTCAGGCAAAATTTCCTCCCAATTTTGTTTCTCCTAAGCATATCTAGTTCATTTTTTTTTCCATTTTTTTGCATTATGACTGAATCTTAGAGAAAACTATTACTATGATAAGGATTTTTGATGCTCACTGATTTATGATCTTCTCAATCTAGTCTTTCACTACATTACCCATATGACCCACTTTTACCTTTTCTAGTGTCTCTGCGTGAAGACTTGATGAAGCAATAAATGATTGAGTTTCCCTGATCAATCTATGAATCACTAAGCTTAATTATTCTACTTTAGATTTTAGTTCATCTTTGGTCACTGTCTTTGTCCATTTTTTTGAAAATGGTGCCAATCGCCAATTGAACGTAACCTTTTATCCCTTCCCTAGTTGACTTACCCAAATGAATCCTTGAGACATGATAATCATCAAAATTAGCTTCTGACACATATTTTTTGACCGTAGGAATAACTAATTCTACATATTTGTGTCTTTTTTATATGTGAGCATTCATGGGACTGTTTTCACCTTCTTTGGTCTTTTCAGGGTTTCAAAATCTATCTCTTTAGATTCAAAAACCTTCTTTGTCCTCTTCACTACTATGGAGAACCAATATGAAATTATTGTGCTCGTATAAAGAAATGAGATAGAGGTTTAAATAATTGGAACAACCATGGATACTTTTGGAAAAGGTATTCTCTGAAGTGGGGAACTTTGAGAAGAGAGTTCAATTTGTTCTTTCATATTGGTTGTTCCATTGGGATATTTAGAGAAGGAACAATGGGTAAATTAGGATTTGAAGGAGAATATGGAGAAGTGGGAATAATTTCTTATAGAGGGTAAGCAATTTTTGTAGGGAACATTATATCATCTAAATCTAAAAATTATTGTGTTATGTTCTCTACCAATTCTTAAGAGAAAGGATAATTATCAATTATAATTTCTTGAGAAACAAAAATTTTAGGAGATGAAGAAGAAATATTTTCGCTAGACCTTTTAATCTTCAGCTTGAGAGGTTTTCATTGTTAGATCTCTTGTTTAATAACTTTAGGTTCATGTACTTCTTCCACCATGAGAATTTCCTCACTGGGACTTGCCCCATTTGTCTTTATTTGCTCACCCTGTTGCTTATAAAAGATACCAAGTTTGTCTTCTCCAGGAGGTGTATAAAAATCAAAATTTGCAACATCAAATCCTTTATTTTTTAACCACTTGAAACTTCTATGATTTATGGTTTTTATCTTGTCCCTAAGAGAAGTATATTCTCTTCTATCGCAATGTACCATAGGCAATGGCTTTACCACAATGCCTTCCTTTTCAAATATAGGGTCCAATGTGACCCCATCATCAACTAACTATTTTTGTACTTGAATTATATTATTTGTTTCATAGTAAACCATGAGTAATCCCTAATTCTTATTGCTTTCTCATCTTCACAGTTCATCCAATAATCTTCAAAGTGTGGAATAAGCTAAAAAGAGGTTCCAATAGTGTATCCTACAAAGCTTATATTGTCAAAACAAACCCTACTCTCAAATGTCATGAGATTGAAGTTAGACATATACTACTCCACCATCTTAGGTTTCACTAATGAAGGACAAGTATACCTGCTAATTGAATTTAGAAATTTGATTCCTATTTTCTATTTACTTGTTAGCAACTTGTGTGTTTCAACATGTTATCTTGTCAATTCCATCCATGCCCACTTATCACTAACATATTTTAAAATAATATAAGGAGATATATCAAAACCACCAATTCTTAGATAATTGAATGCTAATAACTATATAAATCAAGCACCCCACTTAGATATCTAGGTAGAAGCTTCCATTGACATCCTAGTGTTGACAAGATCCTTCTCTAACAGATGGATAATAAAGTGAATAAAGAAATCATTATCTCTTTTGAAGTGAGGAATGCTTTCTTTTAGTGTCAACTAAGGATAGAAATCATACACCATTATTTTTTCCAAAGTAACCCACTATGTGTAACCCATTAAACTACCTTTGACTTTTTACAATGTAGATAAGATACGAAGTCATGTAGAATTTTGATGTTTCTTTCACTTTTAGGAGCTGCTCATGAATTGAATTGCTGATCAATTCACCCAAGTTGATATACTACTTGTTTCGAAGGATGATCCAAATGAACCTATTTATCCAGTTCTAAAATTTTTTAGCTATTTAATTTCCCACCACCTTGTGCAACAAAGTGATTATATCACTTATTTCATCTTTGAAGTTTGATCTCAAGAGATTCATGAGAAGTTAAGTAGAAGAATATTTATATTTGGTAAACCATGATTTATAAACTTACTTAGAATATGTTGCAACATTCTCATCCTAGAAGCTCTGATAGGACTCGGGAGTCAAATACATAAAAGTTTCACGATTTGAAAGATGAAAAATATTGTCAATTCATTTAAGAGTGAAGCTTACTACCAATTCTCCTTGAGAATCTCTTACTTAATGTGTCTCCACATTGTAATGATTTATAATGTTCAAGACTAGCTCAAGATACTATAGTGACACTAGAAATGATGTTGCTTATGCCAACCCTCTATCATAGACACTCTAACTAAAATCCATCTTGTCTACCACATTCATTCTTTCCAAAAACTCACCCAGGTCAATATGACCAAGATCATTATTAGTGATATTTTCTATGTTAGATTTTAATGGCGAGAAAAGATCCATTCCTTGATATTGATATTTCATGATAGCTTTGTCCTTGCTCGAGATTGATGTTTTTGAGGTAGGTGATGAAGACATTAAAAATTTATGAGAAGCGATCAAGTGGGAAAAATTTACAAATTGACTTTTACTTATTGAATTTGGTAAAAGTAAATAACTTGATGTACAAAAAGTTATTTGAAAACTTGAAGAAGTTTTACTCATAGTTTTGGTATGCAAATCACTCCTGCGTCTTTAAAATGCTTCCCAGACAATAATATTTTCTCACTTGATTACTTTGATCAATTTTAACTTTCCCATAATTAAATCACTTTTAAATTGTTATACGACTCCTAATGATAGGTGTAAAAGTGATAAATTGCAAATTTATAATTTCCCATCTTTTAATTAAAAATCTCGCTCTTTCAATTAAAAATCCTACTCTTGTTTTATTCTAACTTCAGAATAATGAAATAAATGGTCAACTATTCCATTTTTTGCAAAATTTGAATCTTGAAAACTTCTTAAAAGTTACTCAATATTTTAACCCTAATTTTGTATTTCACTCATTTCCTTGTTTTCTAGGTTGTATGGTTCTATATAATAAAGACCAAAAACATCTAATTTATAAGTTGTTAAGACTTAATTCCTCCACTTGAAGCACTACCCTCCTCTTTGTCAACTCACCAACTCAAAAAAAATTAAGAATTTTTAATATTAAAATAACCCTTTTTAAGCCTAGATGCAATATTTAGGTCACACGACTGGAGGTAGCTAGGTGCACCATATGGCTGGAAATAATATCAAAAGATTGCTCCCTTATTTTATTTATTTCTATGTTTCTTCTCTAAAGTTGAGCGCATCCCTCAAATGCACTTCTATGGTTGGAAGAATTATTTAAATATTGCTCTCTTTTTTAAATTATATGAATCCCTTGGGTGCACTCCTATCAAATTTTAAAAAGAAATATTTCATTGACTTCTTTTTAATATTATTTCTCCTTCTGATGCTAGGCATAATTTTTGGCTGAGCTTCACTTCTTTATCCAATTCAAAAAATATCAAATTGCAGTTGATCATAGAAAGATTGTTTTTTTCATTCTCTATCTTCTTCCATGCTGGGTGTAGCTATCTAATATGGCTAGAAATAATATCGAAAGATTACCTTTTTTATTTTTATCTTTCTCCAACTATGCTATTTTCTAATCTTTACAAATGGAAGAAATAAAATTATAAAATTTATTTTCACCATTGCATCCTTCACATAAAATGCACTCATCACCGATGCTACTTGTAAAGGAGAAGGAAAGAAAAGAATCCCAAATGTGCAACTTACAAATTTCCTGAATGGTGAACTAGAATGATAAAACCTTTATGATTTCCAGCTTCTATTTCAACCTCACCTCATTTCCCCAAGATGCTGGATCAATTAATAACCCCTTTTACAAATGAATGAAAGGAAAAAAAAGATTTTAAATTTGTAATTAGCAAGTGTTTTGAATGGTATTCTGGAGAAATGAAACTTCCCTTTAGTGCCCCTTGAAGAATAATTTGAAAACTTCATAGAATAAAATGAATAACTACCTCATGAGGAACCAAAGATAAGAAGAAGTCATTTTAGCTCGATCCAGGAAAAATTGATTCATTTGGACAATCACAAGAGGAAATTATGGGAATTGCATGCAGGAAAAGAAGCTTCGAATTCACAATGGGAAGTTGCATAGTGAATAAAGAATTTGTAATTCATAATTTTCACTGTGGAAGGAGTGGAATATGGAATTTAATTAAAACTTGAAAATTAATTTTTTTTTACAAATTGCATGAAACCAAAAAGATTTTGGCAACTTGCACCCAAAAATGTTTTAGCAATTTACACCAATTTTTTATTTTGCAATCTACAACTTACAAATAGGAAAATATTTAAATGCAATTTTGGAAGAGCAAAAAGGCTTTAGCAAACTTTCTATTTCCAGAGAAGCAAGTGGTTTTTATTGCATGGGAGGATTTTGGCAAGCTTTGAATGCTATTGGGGAAAAACAGGAAAAACATTAAAATTTTTAATTAATCAGTCTTTTTAAGTAATTGATTAATTATGTTTTGATTTTCTCTATATTATTCAATTTCATGTAAAAATCAAAATTTAATTGATGATTTTCTCATAAAAATGGATTTTTATGATTTTTGGCCAATTTTTAAAATTGGGGATAATCGTTGGCTCCCAGTAGGATTTCAAAATGGAAGGAATGGAAAGAACTTGAATCTTCTGGTTTTACAAGCTTATCCATTGGGTAACAAAGTCTTCACGTTAATAATGACTTGATCAACTGATAAATATCTAATCTTCAAGAAGATATGTCCTCAAGCCATCAAAATGCTATCACATGTTTAAATAATAGTGTTTATGAGAGTCAGATACTTAATTTGATGAATGTTATCACATGTCATTGACAATATATGCAAGTATCAGGTACTCCTCCCAATATGTGCTATCACATATCCTAAAATATAGTGTAAGTGTTAGGTACTACTCCTAATATGTGCTATCACATATCCTGAAAGATGGTGTATGTGAGTACATTTTTGTTGTGTTTTAATAGAAACAAAATATGAAGAGGAACTTTTCGATTATGAGTCAACCTTACAAGAATTTATATAAATTGCTCCCAAACCTCTAAAAAATTGTCAAATGGCTTGTAATGCCTCTTTTTCAATCATCACGTCTTCTTTTCTCATTTTAAGTGCAATACCATTTTTATTATAACATGCTCATAATTGGAATTAGACTGTTTACTGAAGAGACTAATGGAAAACCTATTCAATATATCATTCTTCACAAAACTTGTTATCATTCATGACACTTTTGGAAAGAGATTGGTGTTAAATGTATGTAGGTAGAAAGGAACCAATATGAAGAAAGATGAACAATAGATAAATTGTTGCTTTTATTGAAAAATAATGCACACACCAAAATGAAAAAATTGAAAAGAAAGCACATTTAAAATCATATTTACATATGTATAAAGGATAATCACCTAATTCTCATTGGAAGTAGTGCTTCAAATATTTCCCACTGAAAGGCAATGGTATATGAGTCCCATCGTGATATGCCAAGTAGAAAGTATTGTTACCACAAAAGCGTCTGATCTTGAATGGCCCCATAAAAAGTGAATTAAATTTACCATGACTACCTTTAGGTTCCCTGTGACTATCCCAGAGTAGGACTATATATCCTATTTTAAATTCTCTTTGCTTAGCCTTTTTGTCAAATAGAACTTTGACATGATCCTGATGTTTTATGATCCTGTCAACCAATTGTACCCTTTTTTCTTCTAGTTGTTGAAGATAAAAGAATATCTTATCCAATGAACTTTAAAAATTAAGATTTTCAACCACTCTAAATATTTGTAGAGTTTGTATCTAAAGAGTTATGGGGATCACAACATCAATTCCATATAATAGCTAAGAAGGAGACATACCTAAATCTTTTTTTGGAGTTATACAATCTACCCAAAGAGAATCATATACCTTCTTATGCCAATTCCTCTGATTTTCATCCACTACCTTGTGCATGATTGTAAATAGATTCTTGTTACTCAATTTGGCTTGACCATTACCTTATGGATGATAATTAGAGGAATGTGATAGATAAATACCATATCCATAGAAAAATGTGATCATCTCTAAGGAAGAAAAATTATATGCATTATCTGTAACAATCTTCTATGGAATTTCGTATCGTACTAGGATATTTTTTTTGATGAAATTACAAATAACTTTTGAAGTTGTCTGTTTCATAGGAATTACTTCTACTCATTTAGTGAAATAATCCATTACTATGAAAATGTGAGTATGACCTATGATTGAATGAGGGTTCAATATGCCAAAAAAATCTAGTTCCCATTACTGAAAAGGTTCTTCAATTATTACAAGTTGAAGAGGAAGTGCTGCTAACCTGGGCTTACCCACAAACTATGGACATGATTCACATTTTTTTACCCATTCATATGAATCTTTAAAAAGATTCAGCAAATAATATTGATCTATGAGAGTTTTGTATGTTGTTACCCTGGTAGAAAAGTTTCCTCCACAAGCTTGGTAATGAAAAGATTGCAATAAATTTTTCTATTGTTCATTATCCACACACCTTAAGAAAAAGCCATCAATGCCTTTCTTAGAAAGTGTGTCATCTCAGATAACATACATATTAGCCTATAATTTGACTATTCTATGTTGTTTGGCATCTAAATGGGAAGGGCATTCTTCATATGTCAAGTAGAAAGTAATGTTAGAAAACCATTCATCAATCGAATCAACAAACAATACCAAAGGAAGACTCTGATCATCCTATTCATCTAAAGCTGTTGAATATTTTGATTGAATATTTCCTTGTTCTGCCATGAGTTGACATAATCCCTTTCCTCAGACTAGCTTTTTGGTTTTTATTTCTAACTCATACTCCTAAACTTTAGTCATCTGATTCCCTCTTTTTGAATCGGGTTCTTGTTGAGCCAAAATGGATTTCATTATTGTGCTAGGGACCATCACAATAGAGTGTGAATGTAAAATATAGTAACAAAATTATTTGACTACCTTCACTACTGTATACACGTGCTTTTCTTTAGGAGAATACTTCAACTCGTAATATTTAAGATTAAAAATCATGAAGTCTATTGGGGATTCAATATTCTCTTCATTATTTTGGACTAAGATATCCAAAAGAGTATGTTATGAGGCATAACAATAGATCACAAATTCTTTCATGAAATCTAGGTGAACCAATGTAGGTGTATGAACAATAGTGGCTTTTATCTTTTCAAATACCTTTTTACCTTCATTATTCCATTTGAATGAAGGCTTACCTTTCATCATGTCTGAAATATGTTTTTTGAGTTTCAAAAATTTGAGAACAACTCTTCTCAACAAATTCACTTTTTTGAAGAAGGAATGAACTCCTAGCTTACTTGTGGTTAATGAGAAATTTTGAATTGCTTCGACTCTCTCTAGATCAGTTTTTATTCCTTATTCTTAAATAAAATGTCCTAGGAGTTTACCTTCAGTGACTCTAAATACTAACTCTTTAGGATTAAGAGAGATTCCATGTAATTGGCATTTTCTAAAAACCTTTTGCAAATGTGCATAGTGATATTCTCTCTTTTTTGAGAACAATATTTGTCATCCAGATAAACTACAATTATTTTATTCTTCAAATATTTGAATTCTAGGTCCATTGCTCTTTGAAAATTTACTCCAACATTGATTAAACCAAATGACATTTGCTTATATGTAAAGGTATCCCAACATGTTGTGAAAGTTTTTTTGTATTGGTCTTCTCTGAACCTCAATTTGATTATACCCTGAGAAACTAGTGAGCACTAAAAGCATTTCAGCACCCATCACTACTTGCAAGACTTGATCCATGATTTGCAATAGATAGTTATCTTTGAGAGATGCCTGATTGAGATTTTTGAAGTCAATACATGTTTTAAATTTGCCATTTTTCTTACAAATTGGTACTATATTTTCTACCCAAGTTTAATGATGTATAGGAAATATAATACCAGCATCAAGCATTTTTTGTATTTTAGTTAGAATTATTCTAGCAATTTTAAGGTTATATTGCCTTTGATTTTGTCTAAAAGGTTTTGTATCTGGCTTGAGAGCGATCATGTGTTGCATCTCCTGAGGATGGAAAGATTTCAAATCAGCATGTGAATATGTAAGTATATCGATATATTTATGAAGGAGACTCACAAATCTTCATTTTCCTTTAGGTGAACAACATTTCTTGGTAATAAGAAATCTAAGATGTTCTTTAGAACTAATATTGACCTTTTTATAATTAGTGGAATTGAGAGTTCTTTTTCACATTTTATCTTTGATAAATCTATCATGTTTACCAAATAATTCCTCTAGGGAGACTAAACCCTTGGGAATTTTTTTCCCTTTAATTTGATAACACCATCTTCATCTTGTTCTTGTATGATTCCTTCCTTTGATGTATGAGCTGAGGATTCTCTATATGAGTAATTACTACCTTCAAAATATAGATATCTAAAAATGTTAGACTTTTCAAGGAATGCAATGATCTGTTGATCATCATTGAAACTTGCCAATTTTATACGATATCTAGGACACTTGGCATGTATACCAATTTAATGGTATAATTATTCACACCAATCTCTACTTGTGGGATTAACAAAGAAGCTGAGATTGCTAAAGCATCTGCTTTGGAATTTCTTTCTCATGGAATGATGTTAATAGAAAAAGCATCAAATGATTCAATATTATCCCAAACCTTATTCTTATAGTGCCTACAATGATCATTCTTCACTTGATATTGACCTTTCACTTGTCTCATGACTAGCTCTGCATCACCCAAAGCTTTTATATTTTTGATTCCCATCTCTTCGGCAACATGCAAACCTAAAAGGAGTGCTTCATACCTTTGGAGTCTCTTCATGTGGCTCACTAGACTACTTTTTCTAATTGTGAGACCTAGTGAAGACAACAAAACATTGAGTATTCATATCTTTAACATTATCCTCATAATCATCTTCATCTAAATTGTACTCTAGGAATGTATTTATGGAGTCACCACCAGGCTCTTTGATTTCACATTCTTGAAGATCTACATTTTTTGATTAATTTTCTTCTTCAACTTCTTCATATATGAATATCTCTTCTATTTCCAATACATAACACTAATCCACTTGTAAATGGAGTCACCACCAGGTTCTTTGATTTCACATTCTTGAAGATCTAGATTTTTTGATTAATTTTTTTCTTCAACTTCTTCATATTTGAATATCTCTTTTATTTCCAGTACTACATTTACAATTAGATTATTTCTCTATTGAGGAGGGGCTTCAAGTGCAAGTCTTTGTTGAGGGGATTGCAATATAGGATGATCCTTTTGAAAAGGAACATAATTTATTCTTAGAATATCTTAGTAGGGAGCATTAATATCTTTCTAAGGTATTTGTTTCTTCAGAGCGGTTATGTCATTAGCCATTTTTTGCAAGAGTTGTTCAGTTGAGGACTATCCCAAACTTTGATTTCTACCCTTTAAATATTAATTTTCTCAACTTAATCAACATAATATTATCATCTTCAACACCAATATCCAGTGCTTGAGCCACTTCTAAGTCTGCTACCCTATCTCTCCTCAATTGATAGCTTACTTTTGCCAACTAAGAATTAATAATGAAACATTATTGTTTTCATCTGTTAGTCTAGTAGTAGATGGTATCTTGTTCAATAGATTTTTAAATTTAGCAATGAAATCTTTCATAGGTTCATTAACCTCCTTTTTAATTTGCGTAAGCTAAGCAAATAACACATGAGCATCTTCTACAGGTTTAAATATATTTTCAAATTTGGTCTTCATGGTATTTCAATTGGTAATAGATCCTATAGTAATGTGATAGAACCAGTCTGTAGCTACATCATGAAGTGCTTCCACAAATAGCCTCACAGTGATGTCTTCATGCTCCATGCCCAAAATTCCATAGGTGATGTTGAATGTGATGAGATGTTCATTTTGATATTGTTTACCATCTCTAAATAATTTTGGAAAATTATTTCTTGATCCTCTTGGGAGTTCATGTAATTGCCCTAGGGCTAGTGGGCCAATTACATATCCCCATGGTACTACCATGGTTTGAAAGGAAAATTGTAATGGGATAGAAAATTTGAATAGCATGAGGGCTTGGCTTGTCAAGGTTCCTCCTTATGGTTGCTTATTTTTCTTTGGAGTTGAAGGAAGACTAGTTTTTCTTTTAATCTTATCTTGATGTTGAGGACTTAATTTGAAGCTAGAATCTTCTTGTAACTAGTAAAAAGGATTAACTTGACCTTTTGACTTACTAGCCCTAGTGAATCTTATTTCTACCAGTTTTAAGATAAAATTATTGACAAAAAGCCTATTGATGTTGAGGTGGTGGTTGAAATTGAAGAGTCTTTTGAGCTAGCCTTCTTTGTTGTGCTACTCGTGAAACTATTACTTCTACCCTCTATGCTAAAGTAACTCTATCTTCTTCTTCTTCAAGAACTTCAATAGCTCTATGAAAATGTGTAGAACTAGTCTGATTATTCCAAGCAAAAGTTCTTAAATCTGATGAAATATCTTCTTGGGTTTGAGTTACCCAGTTAAGATTAGGCTAAAGAACTACATCCTAAGGTACTTAGATGGTCATGAGAAGACACATTGGTTACTAAATGTCTTTGAACAACTATACGAGTTGTTATTCATGCTTGTCTTCTTAAAGCAATCTCAAAATTTCTTTGTGTAGTTTTAGCACATATCTCATCAATATCTAACTAAACTCTAACAATGTCAAATTAATTATTAGTCATTTTATTATCAGAATCAAAAAATTGAAAGATAAAAATTAGATCTTATTTTAAAGCTTTATCCCAATTTAAATTAGGTTGATGGTTAGGATTCTAAAGTTCTAAAATGGTCATATGATCGATACTAATTTTGAGTTACTAGACAAATCCTATGAACTTCTCTTCGTGAATGAATTATTTTCACTCTTTCAGGTCACTCTAAATCTTAGTTTAGAATGGCTAGAATAACTTGGAAATGGGCTACAAAAATGTCATCAGAGTCCCAAAAGATTTGTTTAAGGTTTAACCTAATATCTAATTGAGTTGATTCTTCTAAATCTAACATCAAGTTACTGAAGTGGTCTTAGAGATGAAGGTAAAGTCATATGGACCAATATCCTATGGGTAACACAAAGATTTCAAACATATTCCCCATGGTGGGCACCAAAAACTATTGGCATGAAATTTTTCAAGTGAAAAAATTGATGACTTCACATCAATAGCTTGGGGAACTAAGTCCCTCTCCTATTACTAGGCAGAGCTACCTTTATTAAAAGATAAAATGGGAAAGCAGGAAAGTATTTACAAACATAGGAAAGTAAATCATGGGTAGTAATTTCAACATGAAATCATGAAAAGGAATTTTGAGAAAGAAATATATATGTAAGAAGAGATAGACAAGGGGAAAGTTATGCAGACAATAAAATCGTCAGGTTAGGAATAAAAAACTAGATGAATGTATTGGAATAAGATTTTGACTTTTAGACTAGGGAAACTTCTTTCATTCAATGGGTTGAAAAGACATAATGACATCAATAAGGGTATGAAACATACACTAAAAACTTGATAAATTTTTTTGACAACTTCTTGTATTTTCTAATAGAAACAACTAAGATATTACCCCTATTCCCACCAAGATTTTTTCATATATTTGAAATATTAATTACAACTTGAAATATGAACTTTTTAATTTAATTCCTTATTCTCCATAGTTTAAAATTTATGACAATAGCAATGAAAATCAAATATGATGAATTAAGCAGAAAGACATAATTCCAAAAGATATGACTAACTCAAAGGTTAGAAACATCTTCTTGTATTGATTTCAAAGATTAGAAGAACTGATCTCTTTAAAAAGCTTTGCCAAGATTATATCTATTTTGAACCCTTAATATGAGACACTAATTTGTATTTATAGGAAAATGTAGGTGGCTATGGTGTAAAACCACCTAAATTGGCTTTTTACAGAAGTGCTAAAACACCAATAAGAAATTACAATTTTTGAAAAGGTGCTAAATCCTCTCAAGGAATTAACACTACTTGAAAAAACACATGAGGATTTTTCACTATTTGAAAAAGCATATCAACAACTCACAAAAATTGAAAAATCATGTTGGTGCAATTGAAAAGAGAAATTACAGAAATAAGAGGCACATTTACAAGAGAGGGAAAGAGTGCGAAAATAGAAATCAGGTACATATAAGCAAGAGGAGGAAAGTAGGAATAGTAAAATAAATTGTTCATTCTTCCTGTTTTCATGTTCATAATTCTCTCCATTTTAAGAAGTCATTAAATCTCTAGAGAATTGTCTTGAACAAATCTTCATCTAGACCATTAGTGTACCTATAAGCAATATATGCTGAATAGTCCAACTCTTTTATCTCTTGATGCTTGTTTTGGACACTATTTACTTTCATATCTAAACTATCCACATTCACCTAGAACTTGGATAGCTGATGAAGTTCATTACAACCAAATGTGGATGAAGAGGAAATGTATTGAATATATTTCTTGAATTCCTTGATGATAGTTTCAATCAAAATAGCATTTTCTTCTTGATATTTGTCATTGACAAAGTGATAATTCAACTTCTTGACATTAGTGTCAAGTCCCATAATTGCATCATTTCATAATGCCCTTGTACTAATAGATTTATAAATACATTACTCAAGAGACTAGATTCTAAATTTGGTGGCCCAAATAAATTCAATTTGATATACAATTTCATCCCTATTGATTACTCCTTTTTCAATAAGGTCATTAGAAGAGTATTTGGAGAATTCAACTAATTTGGGCAAAAGTTCCTCCAAATTTTGTTTCTCTTGAGAATATCTACTTTATTTTGTCATTGTTTTTTCACACTATGATTGAATCATAGATAAAAATATTACTACATCAAGGATTGCCAATGTTCCTTGATTTATAATCTTTGCAATCCAGTCTTTCATTGCATTACCCATCTGACCCACTTCTCTTACCTTTTCCAGTGTCTCTGCTTGAAGACTTGATGAAGTAATAACTAGTTAAATTGGCTTGATCAATATATGAATCACTGAGCTTAACTATTCCACTTTAGATTTTAGTTCATCCTTGGTCACTTTGTCTTTGTCCATTTTTTCAAAAATGGTGCCAATTGCCAATTGAATGTCTCTTTTCATCTCTTCCTTAGTTGACTTACCCAAATGAATATTGGAGACATGATAATCATCAACATTAGCTTCTGACACATATTTTTCAACCATAAGAACAACTACTTCTACATATTTCTCTCCTTTCTTATCTATAAGCATTCATGAGACCATTTTCACCTTCTTTGATCTTTTTGAGTAAGAGGCCGTCAGGGATTCAAATTCTATCTCTTCAGTTTCAACAACCTTCCTTCTCCTATTCACTACTATGGACAACCAATCTAAAGTCATTGTGCTCATGGAAGTGAATGAGTTAGAGGTTGAAATAATTGGAACAACCTTGGATACTTGTAGAGAAGGTGCTCTCTCAAATGGGGAACTTTGAGAAGAGAGTTCAATTTGTTATTCTGTATTGGTTGTTTCCATTGGGATATTCAGAGAAGGAACAATTGGTAAATCAAGATTTGAAGGAGAAAATGGAGATGTGGGAGCAATTTCCTATAGAGGATATGTAATTGTTGCATGGAACACTGTATCATTTGAACCTAAAATTATTGTGTTGTGTTCTCTACCAATTCTTGAGATAAAGGATAATTATCAATTGGAATTTCTTCAGAAACCAAAAGTTTAGAAGAAGAAGAAACATTTTCACTAGACTTTGTAATATTCATATTGAGAAGTTTTTGTGGTTAGGTCTCTTATTTAATAGCTTCAATTTCATGTAGTTCTTCCCCCGTGAGAATTTCTTCACTAGGACCTATTTCATCTGTCTTTGTTTGCTCGCATTGTTGCTTATAAAAGCTACCAAGTTTGTCTTCTCCAGGAGATGTTGGGAAATCAACATTTTTAACATCAAGCCCTTTATTTTTTAACAATTTGAGACTTCTATGAAGTATGGTTCTTGTCCTGTCCCTAAGAGAAGTAGATTCTCTTCTATCCCAATGTACCACAGGTAATGGCTTTGTCACAATGCCTTCTTTTTCAAATATAGGGTCTAATGTGACCCCACCATCAACCAACTATTTTGGTACTTACATTATACTGAATTCTATTATTTATTTCATGGTAAAATATGAGTAATCCTTGATCCTTACTACTTTCTCATTTTCACAGTTCATCCAATAATCTTTAAAGTGTGGAACATGTTGAAAAGAGGTTCCAATATTGCATCCAACAAATCCTATATTATCAAAATAAACCCTTATCTCAAATGTCATGATATTGAAGTTAGATATATACTACTCCACCATCTTAGCTTTCACCAATGAAGGACAAGTATACTTGCTTATTGAAATCATAAATTTGATTCATGTTTTGTATTTGCTTGTTAGTAGCTTGTTTCTTTCAACAAGTTGTCTTGTCAATTCCATCAATGCTCACTTATCACTAACATATCTCAGAAGAATATAGGGAGATATATCAAAACCACAAATTCTCAAATATCTGAATGTTGAGAACTGTATAAACCAAACACCCCACTTATCTATCTCAATCGAAGCTGCAACTAACATCCTAGTGTTAAAAAGATCCTTCTCAAACATCTAGATAATTAAGTGAATAAAGCAATCATTAACACTTGATGAATGCTTTCTTTTAGTTGCAACAAGGGATAGAAATCATACACCATTATTTTCCCAAAATCACCCACTACGTGTAACCTATCATAATACCTTTAGCTTACTACGACATAGATAAGATATGAAGTCATGTAGAATTTTGATGTTTCTTTCACTTCTAGGAGTTGCTTATGAATTGAATTGCTGATTAATTTACCCTAGTTGATATACTAGTTGTTCTGAAGGATGATCCAAATGAACCTACACATCCAGTTCTAAAAGTTCTTAGCCATTTGATTTCCCACCACCCTGTGCAACAAAGTGATTATATCACTTATTTCATCCTTCAAGTATGATCTCAGAAGATTCTTGGGAGGTTGAGTAGAATAATGTTTATGTTTGGTCAACCATGATTTATTATCCTACTTAGAACATGATGCAATATTCTCATCCTAGAAGCTCTAAGAGGACTCATGAGTCAAATACACAAAAGTTTCATGATCTGCAAGATGGAGAATGATGTCAATTCATTTAGGAGTGACGCATACTACTAATTCTCCTTGAGAATCTATTACTTCATGTGTCTCCACATTATAATTATTTTAAATGGTCAAGACCAACTTAGGAGATTGTAGTGACACTGAAAATTCCATTACTTGTGACAACCCACTCTCATAGACACTTTGATAAAAATCCATCTTGTGCACCACGTTCATTCTTTCCCAAAATTGACCTAGGTCAATATGACCAAGATAAGTATTAATATTTATTTTCATTATCTAATTGAGGGAAAGAAGAGAATATAATTTTCATTCTCTATCTTCTCCCAAGCTGGGCACAACTATCTAATATGGCGAGAAAGAATATCAAAACATTACCTATTTTATTTTAATCTTTCTCCAATTGTGCTATTTAATTGATCTTTGGAAATGGAAGAAATAAAATTTTGAAATTTATTTTCACCATTGCATTCTTCACATAGAATGCATTCGTCACTAGTGCTATTTGTAAATGAGAAGGAAAGAAAAGAATCCCAAATGTATAACTTATAAATTTCTTGAATGATGAATTGGAATGATAAAACCTCTGTGATTATCAACTTATATTTCAACTTTGGCTCATTTCCCCAGGATGTTGGATCAATTAATAACCCCTTTAACAAATGAATGAAATAAGAAAAATAGTTTAAATTTGTAATTAGTAGGTGTTCTGAATGGTATTCTAGAAAAATGAAACTACCCTTTAGTGCCCATTGAAGAAAAATTTGCAAATTGCATAGAAGAAAATGAATAACTACCTCACGAAGAATTGGAGAGAAGAAGAAGTCATTTTAGCATGATCCAGGAAAAAATCATTCATTTGCATGATCACATGAGGAAATTATGGGAATTACATGTAGGAAGAATAAACTTCGAATTCACAATGGGAATTTTCATGGTGGAAAAAGAATTTGTAAATCGTAATTTGCATGGTGGAAGGAGTGGAATATGGAATTTAATTAAAAATCAAAACTTAAAATGTTTTTGCAAATTGCATGGAACCAAAAAAGATTTTGGAAATTTACACCCAAAAATGTTTTAGTAATTTACACCAAAAAGATTTTTTGCAATTTACAACTTACAAATAGGAAAATATTTTAATGCAGTTTTGGAGGAGCAAAAAGGCTTTAGCAAAATTTTACTTTCCAAAAAAGCAAGTGATTTTTATGGCATGGGAGGATTTAGGTAGGCTTTGAATGCTATTGGGGTAAAACAGGAAAAACATTAAAATTTTTAATAAATCAATATGTTTAAGTAATTGATTAATTATTTTTTAATTTTCTCTAGATTATTTCATTTCATGTAAAAATCAAATTTTAACTAATGATTTTCTCATAAAAATGGATTTTTATGGTTTTTCTCCAATTTTTAAAATTAGGGATAACATTTCTATGTAAGCTCTAACTCCTTTTCTTATATTTTAGCTTATATAGTTACCCTTTCCTTCTTCAAGCCATCAACTTCTGATCTGGGTAACAATTCAGGTGATGGGTCCACTCCAATTGATGACAGAACTTTTGGGAGCCATAACTTTTGCACTGTAGCTCCAATTGACTTGCCGTTTGAACCATTGGAAAGCTAATAATGAGGGGAATGTTGTGAAATGGCATTGAGCTTTTTTAAATGAAGATTGACCCATGAAAACCCAATGGAAGTGCCCTAAATTTCAATTTTAGTAGTGCAGTCTAAAAATAGTAAGTTTCTTAAAATAATAATTCCTTGAATTCTATATTGTTTTAAATCGTGGAAGTTAAACCACTTAATATCCCTCGAGATTGGTGACATTCCACATCCTCCTCACACCTTAAATACATGTATAAATGAAGATGTAACCTAAAATAGAAATCAGACATCTCTTCTCAAAGATAAACATATGTTTGGGTCTGCAAATTTGATCAATAAAACATCTCTTCTCAGAGATAACATTATTTGAATTGTTTTATTCTTATTTCTTGATTTATATTTAAACCAAAGATTTTAAAGTTTTGGATCAATTTCAGCCTTTAGCTATATGAATTGAATCCATAATTAGGCTCTTTGACTGGCTTCCAGTTGGAATCTCTTGTTAGTGATGTGGTTATGAAGGTCAGATCTCATTTTAGTGAGATCCACATATTTTTATTTAGCTCAATATTGAGGCTATCGATCATAGATTTAAATCTTATGAGTTCCATCTCTTTCTTCTCCAACCATCGGCCAGCCTTGATATAGTCCATAGTGATGGACTTCTGATGAAACAGACCTCTAGCAAACAGGGCTAAACTATAAGTTTAGCAAACTTTTAAATGATGAACAGAACAGGGAATAACTTATATGTTTTTGAAAAATTATTATAACCAATGGTATACAGTCCTCTCTTTTAAACAGGGCTAAATTATATATATATTTTGACAACGTATTACTATTGACAGACACCAAACTGCATACAGGGAATAATGGATAGAAATCAAACTGCAAACAGGAAATAACTTATATGTTTTGGCAAGTCATTGAAGGTTGAAATTGATGTATTGATCTGGGAAGTCAGCCTGCCACAGCCTGAGAAACAAAATCCTATTTTCCTTTTAACAATCTCTCTCTCCTTATGGGAAATTGTCGTTCCATTGTAAATCTTGAAAGCTCATTTTCCAGCTATAAAAAAAATACAACAGAGTAGAAGATATTTAAAATACCAAATTCCCATTGCTCTCTGAGACTATTTCAATAATAAAAAGAAGACAATTACCAATCCTAAAAGCTTCAATCAGCATAATTACAAGAGAGGAAACTTCCCCGTCATTCACTGTTGAATATCTTATCAATTCACTCCACGGTCAAAAGATTGCATGATTTGAAATGGCAGAAATTGAACTGGGACTAGATTTTACTCAAAACAAATACACCTATATTAATATTATCAGAAGCTATATACCTGGTGTTTGTTTGCGCATTGCAGATCTCACCCACACCCTGTCTTACACCAATATACATCATCCCCTGTTTTCAACCAAAATCTTCATACAAAAGCATATTGTTACCTCTTAGATATTTGATCCTATATTAGGCTAAACAACAACAGCCTCCCAAAATGAAATGAAAATGGTTCTTCTAACATAAGAAGAATCAAATCACTAGATATCTCACCCAACAGACTTAAAATCCGCAGAGGTAAGATATTGGTTTTGTTTTATTTGAAAAAAGACAAATTTGAAAACTTTGAAAATAAAGAAATGGCGGGAAAATAACATGTCAAATAAATTCCAAGCACAATGATGCTCCTGCATCATTCTTCCAAGGAGCAAAAGAAGTATTCTTCACTTGTTGTTTTTCTTTAGTAGTTCTTCTACACTTGTGCCCAGCTTAAGGATGTCATTTGTAGTCAACCATGTTGCATCTTCAACTAGTAGATTCTTCCACTTAGCTAGATACTAGAAATATTCTTTGCCCCTTGTCTTTTTAACCACTTCTTTGTCTAAGATGCTCTCAATCTCCTTTGGTAGTTGTTGTTCCCATTGGATAACTTCATCTACCCCTGTTTCAATTTCTTTGGCTGGTTGTCCTTCATCTTTGTATGGATATAGATCTACAACATTAAAGATTGGAGAGATTCCAATCCCCTTTGGCAATTCTATTTCATATGCATTATTTGAAAACTTCCTTATTACCTTGCATGGTCCTATTTTCTTTACCTTTAGCTTGTTGTATTCCCTTTTTGGGAACCTCTCTTTTCTGAGGTGAGCAAGAACAAAGTATCCAATACTTAAACTGACCTCTCTTTTCTTTTGGTCTGCCCTTAGCTTGTACTTGATGGTGTTTTCTTCAAGTTTCTTCTTTACCTGTTCATGCAAATTTTGCATGGCATTGGCAAATTCTTCTGCATCAGCACTCCTTGTCCCCATGCTACTTAGATTTCTTAACTCATACACACCTCTTGGATGCAGTCCATACAAAATTTGAAATGGACTCAATCCTATACTTCTATTAGGAGAATCATTATAGGCAAATTCAGCTTATGCAAGTGCAAGATCCCATTGTTTTGGATGCATACTTACCAAGCTTCTCAAGATGTTTCCCAAGATCCTATTGACAACCTCTATTTGGCCATCAGTTTGGGGATGATAGGATAAAATAAAACTCAATTGTGTTCCCAATTTATTCCATAAGGTTCTCCAAAAGTGTCCAACAAATTTGGTATCCCTGTCAAAAACAATGCTTCTAGGCAATCCATGCAATCTAACATCTTGAAAGAATAGATTAGCTATGTGAGTGGCATCACTTGTTTTTGAACATGGAATAAAATGAGCCATCTTTGAAAACCTATCTACCACAACAAATATGGAGTCATGGCCTTTTTAAGTTCTTGGCAAACCAAGTACAAAATCCATGCTTATTGAATCCCAAGGCCTATTTGGAATGGGTAGTGGCTGGTACAAACCTGTGTTTTGACTACTTCCCTTGGCATATTGACATGTTTTACACCTTTCAACAAATTTCTTGACATCAATACCCATACCTGGCCAATAGTAATGAGCACTCAATTGTGCTAATGTCTTATTCTGCCCAAAATGTCCCGATAAGCTGCCACTATGCTTTTCCTTCAACAAATTCTCTCTCATGGAACTCTTGGGAATGCAAAGCTAGCTACCTCTAAATAGCATACCATCTTGAACCATGAAATCTATCCAAGGACTTCTATCAATTCCCACTGGATTCATGCAAGCTTCATATGGTTCCTTGAAGTCTGGATCTTCCTTATATAGCTTCTTCAAATCTTCAAATCCCAAAATACTTACTTGAGACTCCTGCATGATCAGATTTCTCCTACTTAGAGCATCTACAACCTTGTTAGATTGTCCTTTCTTGTGCTTAATAGTGAATGTGAAGCTTTGTAAAAATTCAATCCATTTGACATGCTTTTAATTCAACTTATTTTGATTGCTAATGAACTGTAAAGCATAATTGTCAGTGAACAAAACAAATTCTTTAGGCAAAAGATAATGCTTCCATTTCTTCAAAGCCTATACAAGTGCATAGAATTCGTGTTCATAGGCTAAATATTTCTTCTTAGCATCACTTAACTTCTCACTAAAGTATGTTATAGGCTTCCCATCTTGGCTTAAAACAGCACCTATTGCAGTTCCACTTGCATCACATTCTACTTGAAAAAGCTTATTGAAATTAGACAAGGTTAGGATTGGTTCTTCAGTTACCTTCTTTTTCAATAATCTAAAACTCTTATCAGCAGCCTCAGTCCAACAAAAACTTCTTTTATCACCTTTGATTGTATCTATCATTGGAGCAACAATTCCACTAAAATTTCTTATGAATTTCCTATGAAAGCTAGCGAAACCGTGAAAGCTTCTTACGTCATATGTGCTCCTAGGTGTAGGCCACTCAAGTATAGCCTTAATATTCTCCTTATCCATCTTCAATCCTTCTTTTGAAATCACAAACCCCAAATATATCAACTCTGTTTTCAGAAAATTGCACTTTTTAACATTGATTAGCAATTTCTCTTCATGTAGCTTACTCAATACCATCCTCAAATGTTTCAAATGATCTTCCTTAGTTTGAATAAACACCAAAATGTCATCCAAATATACTATCACAAACTTACCAGTGAACTCCTTCAGCACTTCATTCATCAGCCTCATGAAGGTGCTTGGTGCATTGGTTAGTCCAAATGGCATAACTAACCACTCATAGAGTCCATCATTGGTCTTGAAGGCTGTTTTATATTCATCTCCTTCTCTTATCCTAGTCTGATGGTAACCACTTTTCAAGTCTATCTTAGAGAAATATGTAGCTCCACTCAAAAAATCAAGTAAGTCATCAATTCTTGGCAATGGAAATCTATACCTGATAGTAATCTTGTTGATTGCTCTGGAGTTTATACACATCCTCCAACTCCCATCCTTCTTAGGACTCAACACTGTGGGGATAGCATAAGGACTTAAAATCTCTCTTAACAATCCTTTATCTAAAAATTCTTGAACTTGGTGCTTGATCTCTTCATTTTCCTTTGGTGTCAACCTGTAAGTAGCCTTGTTTGGAAGATTTGCTCCTGGAATCAAGTCTATGTGATGGCTAATGCTTCTCAATGGTGGTAACTCATTAGGTAAATCATCTAACACAATTTCAATGTACTCATTCAACATATCTTGAATCTCTAAAGTAAAATCAATCAACTTAGTACTAGTGACTACACTCCTTGGCTTACCAATCACAACAAAGTTTACCTTTTCTTTCTTCATTTGATGTAGAAACTCTTTACCACTCACTATCAATACTTTAGAATTCTATCCTAAAATAACAATATCCTCTTCTTTCAATGGTGTGAGTGTATGCTTGATCCCATCCTTTTCAAACATATATGTATTCTGCCTTCCATCATGCATGGCCTTCCTGTCAAATTGCCAAGGCCTTCCAAGCAAGATATGACATACATCCATGGGCATGACATCACATAAAATCTGATCCTTATATGTTCCTATCTAAATATCTACTTTAAATTGTTCACTTACTAGGAGTTTGTGTCCTTTTTGTAGTCAAGAGACTTGATAAGGTGTAGGATGTACCTCCTTCAAGCCTAGTTTCTCCACCATCTCAGTTGACACAAGATTGTCAGTACTCCCGCTGTCTATGATGACCTTGCAAAATTTTCCTTTACTTTTACATGTGGTTCTAAATAAATTTTTCCTTTGAGGTGGTTATACAACTTCTTTATTTGGCTTTAACAAAATTCTTTTCATCAAAAGAGACTCACCTTCTTCTGGGGTATCTTCATAAGATGCTGCAACTTCTTCATTTTTTTCTTCACCTTGAGTCACATGTACACCCCTCTCATGGCTGGTAGAAGGGTTCTCTTGACACTCATATGCCCTGTGTCCTGCATACTTGTTGCACCTGAAGCATTTTCCCATGAATCTTCCTCTTTGATATCCTTGGTATGGCCTTCTTCCTCTTGGTGTATAGCTGCCTCTTGAACTTTATGAGCTGCTGGCCTCTTCTTGAGATGTTTTCAGCTGTCTTCTACCTCCTTGAAATCCTCTTCCTCTGATGGACCTGCCCCTTCCTCTTGAGAAGGATGTTTGTTTCCTTGCAATCTTCTCCTTAGCTTTCAAGGCAAATTGATATGCCTCCTCAACTGTCTTAGGAATGAGAAGACTAATCTCATATTGAATAGAAAATTTTAAACCATTGGTGTATCTAGCTACCTTCTCTGTGTCATCCTCAATATGACCTGATCTTATAGTCAACCTGTAAAACTCTTTAGTGTATTATTTCATAGACATTTCTTTTTGCTTCAAATTTTGTAATAGCTTAAAAAGATTTGCTTGATAATCTTTAGGCATAAACTTACCTTTCATTTTTGCTACCATTCTGTCCCAGCTTCTGATCTTTGGCTTCCCTTTCCTTCTTCTTTCTTCTTGCACTCCATCCCACCACAGGGATGCATGGCTCTTTAGCCTTGTCATGGCATACCTGAATTTCTTATCATCTTCTTCAATTTCTTCATACTCAAAGTATTTGTCTAATGCATTAATCCAATCAATTAATTCTTCCACATTCAAATTACCTTCATACATTGGAACCTCCATTTTTGGCTTTGTGTTCACCTTCATAATGGCTCTAATCAACCTATCTTCAGCTTTTTCTTCTTCCACCACCAATTCATCTTCTGGTGGCTCCTCTTCGCTATCACTGACTTCACCCATGTCAGTGCCTCTTATTTGAGCCATCTCTAGGTCTTGTAGCCTAGCTGTCAGGTTCTTAATCTCTTCTGCCAATGCAACCTGTCCTCCAGGTCTCCTTCCTCTAGCTCTACCTCTGTTCCTAATTCTCATGGCTATCTTGTTTCTTCTTCACAAATCACGTTCTTCTCTTGGATCTTTATATTGTGCACAATCCCTTGGGCTCTGATACCAAATGATGAAACAAACCTCTAGCAAACAGGGCTAAACTATAAGTTTAGCAAACTTTTAAATGATGAAAAAAATAGGGAATAACTTATATGTTTTTGATAAATTATTATAACCAATAGTATACAGTCATCTCTTTTAAATAGGGCTAAATTATATATATATTTTGACAACGTATTGCTGTTGACAGACACCAAATTGCATACAGGGAATAATTGATAGAAATCAAACTGCAAATAGGAAATAACTTATATGTTTTGGCAAGTTGTTGAAGGTTGAAACCGATGTATTGATCTGGGAAGTCCGCCTGCCACAGCTTGAGAAAAAAAATCTTGTTTTCCTTTTAACAATCTCTCTCTCCTTATGGGAAATTGCCGTTCCATTGTAAATCCTGAAAGCTCATTTTCCAGCTATAAAAAAAATACAACAGAGTAGAAGCTATTGAAAATACCAAACTCCTGTAGCTCTTTGAGACTATTTCAATAATAAAAAGAAGACAATTACCAATCCTAAAAGCTTCAATCAACATAATTACAAGAGAGGAAACTTCCCCGTCAGTCACCGTTGAATATCTTATCAATTCACTCCACGGTCAAAAGATTGCGTGATTTGAAATGGCAAAAATTGAACTAGGACTAGATTTTACTCAAAACAAATACACCTATATTAATATTATCAAAAGCTATATACCTGGTGTTTGTCTGCACGTTGCAGATGTCACCCACACCCTGTCTTACACCAATATACATCGCCCCCTGTTTTCAACCAAAATCTTCATACAAAGGCATATTTTTACCTCTTAGATATTCGATCCTATATTAGGCTAAACAACAACAGCCTCCCAAAATGAAATGAAAATGGTTCTTCTAACATAAGAAGAATCAGATCGCCAGATATCTCACCTAATAGACTTAAAATCTGTAGAGGTAAGATATTGGTTTTGTTTTATTTGAAAATAGACAAATTTAAAAACTTTGAAAATAAAGAAATGGTGGGAAACTAACATGTCAAATAAATTCCAAGCATAATGATGCTCCTGCATCAACTTCTCTATTTCTTCCATCAATTTGACCCTTTTAGTTAGCTTGTCATGGTTGAGTTTGAGGCTTACGATGTGTATCAAGTAGTCCCCTAGTTACATATGTTCTTAGGGATTAAATACTTGGGACACCATGTGTGTAATCATCAAAGATTGTTATGATGGCTCAACAATGACCACATATGAGACACCACCAGGGCCTTGGTTTATTTTCCTCTTCTCTTATCCACCTAGGCCTCTTAAGATTTTATAGCAGTCTCTAACTACTGATGAAACTGCTCTTATGATTGAATATTTTCCCCCATGAATGGGATTCTTGTGATATTCTAAAAGGAATGGTCACTTACTGCTATGAAGCAACAAATAGTGTTCCTCTAGAGATGAGTGGGTGAAGGGTCAGTGTGGAAGGGGAGAAAGGTGGAATGCGATGAGGTTGGGTGGAAGGTAATTTAACCACAATAGATAATGACATGGATGATGAGGTTGAAGGAGTGATAAAAGGTACAAGGAAGGTGATCTACTGCATGGAAGAAAGTGGCACTAGTGAGGTAATAGGATGGGTAGTGGAGAGTGGTGTGAGCTCAGTGGAGACAATGGATGGTAAAGAGAGGGTGAAGAATGAAGTAGAAGAGGAAAGAAGGGGATGATAAAAGCATACCTTATTTTGTGGGGGATTAGGGGGAGAATTAGAGGCTTGTGCCCCAGATTTGGGATGAGATGGCCTTGTTTTGAGATGCCCCAATGAGGCTTATTATTACTAAAGGGTAGTTAGATATGGGTATAAAGGAGGTGGCTAGTTTACATGCCTCTAGATCACCGAAACACCCTCTTATTTCTCTAGAGGGACATCATCCTCTTCCTTGGAAGGATTCTCCTCCTCCTCTTCTTATTCTTCGATGAAAAACTCTCCTTTTACTAAAGACTCCAGCTCAAGGTGTTCATCCCATAGATTCTCAAACTTCTCGTTAGTATCTAGGTCATCAAAATTTCACTCTCACTAGCCAATTTCATACCTATATTTCCAATAGGCATCTATCTTCTCCTGGGCCTAGCCCCTCTAAATGAGCTTTGCTCTCATCCCTTTTGTCATTTTCTTTATAGGGTCAAACTCCTAGACCACTTTGTACAAGAATTCCCATAGATTATGGGTGTTTTATCAAAATTTGAATAGATTCACGTAATAATTGATGTTATATTCCACTGGTGACCTTCTCTACTTGAAGTATGGATGGGGATTATGATATAGTAGGGTTGAGGTCTTCAAGGCAGCTATGTGGCCAACCAGGTCATAGTTACATGGGTCATCAATCTAGTCGAGGCTGAGATCTACAAACTTGAGTGTAAGTAGGCATTCTTGTGACCTCTTCACCATTATGATGCCTCTTATAGAGGAGGGGATGTCATAAACATCCTTTTTCTTATGGCCCACATTGTATACTAAGTGGACTACATCGAGATGGTGAACCAACTCTAAGGTCAGGGTCCTATCCATGAGCAAGCATGGGAATTAGAATGGATCCTCCTTAAATTTGTGGTCCCTAGTGAAGGTAAAATGGGACCTAAAAAACTAGTTGATCAAAATTCTACTACTGGTGAGCCATGAACTCTAGCTATCCATGATTCTAAAGGTGATGGCCTCTCAGTTAAGGTCAATGAGGACTGGGGATAGGAAGCACTCTAAGAACTCATAGTAATCTTATGTGGCTGATAAGATGTGTGTCCATGTAGTGATGGGGATCACTATGTTGGGATGGGTACTTGTCTCAATGGAGTTGAAGATGAATCATGATGATAAGAACTAGGAGTTTTGATATAGGATCAAGAGTAGCAAAGAAGAATACCTAAAGGTATTTTGTGTTGAGAAGTTTGCCAACTCATTATGTATGGCAGTAGTGATGGCATCTACAAATTCTATCCTATAAACCTTCTCCTTTTCTATCATCTTCAAAAGGAAGACTACTCCTAATTGGAGATTGATGATGTTGGCATCTAAGTCCAACCCAAAGATAAATGCCAACATATAAATGGCATATTTCATGTTCTACATCATGAAGACTGTAAGGGTGATGGGTAGAGGAGGTGCTTTGATGTAGTTTCTTTGATGAAGTAAATTAGTGAACTTCATCTTTTGGACCTGGGTGTCCCAGATATTCTATAATCTCTCCATACTACAAACATTGACATTAGGGTTACTTGCGAATTGAATCATCTCCCTTATTATGCCAATATTGGCATCCACTTTTAGGTGGTTATTACCTATAATAATACTAGTGTTGACAACATATCAGTATATGTATAAGGTAATGATCTCTGGTCATGGGTACATAAGAAGCACCATGTATTGGGCCATTGTGGAGCTCTAATTTAGGTACCTGAATGACTTGTAATTGTTATCTGAACCTTTTTTATCACTCGAGCATGGGTCTCCTCCCTCAATATCTTTGGGTTTTTTTTCCAATTTAGGATCGAATATCCCATCTGCATAATCTAGGACCAATGATGGGTCCCTAAAATGCCCATTAGAGATGCTCTTGGCATTTGATACTTTGGGCCTTGGCTGTGTGAAGGTAGAAGCATATGATTTGCTTACTACATACTTTGGGGGTATGTCTCCATGACCACTCAACCCATGATTTCTTTACTTCTTTGGATACCTTCCACTGTCAGATGTAGATTTATAAGTATCCAAATTGTAAACCTTATCCTTAAAAATTTACTCTACTCTATCAAAAAACTCTATGAAAACACTAGATATCATTTTTATACTCACCATGCCTTGCAATTCTTCACTCATTTCTTCACTTGATTTTCTTGGAAAATCTTAGGCATTAAAATGTTTAACTTGATCGAGAGAGAGATATTTATAGGCCATCACTTTGAGTGTGAACATCATGCCATTTTTGAATTTTGGCATCCCATAAATGTTAAGGGTGGCACACATGCTTGAAGAACAACTCGTAAGATTTTTTATGATGATCCTCATGGGGAATCATGTAATATAGATAATCTAGCATTAATGGTAAGGGAAGTGGGGTAGATATCCATCTATCAGTAGATGATTCAAAATTAGAAGGGCCAAGGTGTGAAAACTTGGTAATGAGATGAATAAATTGTGCCAATGACACTTATTCTTGAAGGGAAATAACAACAGAATAGGAAGCATCAAATAAAAGGGAAACTAACTAACTATATACAAGGGAGAACCGTTAAATCAATTAATCATTTTAAATTGATTTCATTAATTGGAATCCCTAATACATTTCCTTGTTCATCTTCCAACTCAAACACAATACCTTGTTGATTTTCCATGATGCAGAAAGGCCCCCTCCACAAGAAATCAAACTTTACATGTTATCTTGGATTTTTATCCCTTTGGTCGTAGATAAGGACCAAGTATCCTAGATTAAATCCTAGTTTTAATGATTTATTATCAAACAATCACTTAAATGCTTACTATCAGGTGACCTTAGTGTCACTCGATTGTTTCCTCACTTCTTGGAGGTTGAGAAATTTTTCTAACCTAATCTCAATCACCCCATTCTCCACTATTTTAATAGCTTTTAAAAGCTGTAAAGTGGGAATTTATATTGATATGGGAATTACTACCTCTTTCCCGTATTCTTGCTCACATGGGGATGTCTTTAAAATTTTCTTGGGAGTAATTCAGTCGGCCCACAAAGTTATTTTCATATGCTTATGCCACTACCATTTTTGGTCAACACTCATTCTTTTGATCGATCTAATGAGGTTATTATTGGTTGATATATCTAACCCATTCTCTTGTGGATAGTAATTGGATGAATTCTTTAGGAAAATACCATTTTGGATCACAAATTTAGAGATCTTGGATCTCGAGTAGGCATTTGTATTATCAAAAATGGTTATTTTAGAAGGGTCAAATTGCACTACTAACTCCTCTAGGAACTTAAGGATCATGTTTTTAATTTCTTCTTTCATTGGGGTTGCTTTGGTCTATCTTGTGAAGTAATTGGTGGTCGTGAGTATCCATTCATGGTCCGTGGTAGATATAGGGTTTATCATCCCAATGAAATCCAAACCCCATTGTGTAGAAGGTTTACTAGTTATAATTGGATTCAGTGGCATGAATGAATTCTTTCACTTTCCTATGAAGAATTGACATTATTGGTATTTTCGGACTGCCTAATGGCAATCAAAGAACATGGTTGGCTAGTAATATCCTATGTGCATGATTTTGGTTGCAATCATCTTTATAGAAAAATATCCAACCAAAGGGGTGAAATTCATATCTTATACAATCTTTTTGGCTTGGTGGTTGTCCACGCATTGAAGTAGCTCCCAATTAAAGTTCCTCTTAAAAATGACTCCTTCGACTAGCATATAGTTAGATCCCTAAAATTTGAATAATGTTATTTTTGGAATAGGGATACCATTTAAATATCGATCAGTATACATAAAGTGGGTCCTATCAGCAACCCAAGACCCGTTGGTTTCATATGGATTCACTAAAACCATTTCCATTGTATCTTGTTCTTCTACTGAGACACTTGTGCATTGAGACATATATTTACAAAACCTTCTTCCTTAGATCACCTTACTTTTCCTAAATTCAATGTCATATTTTTGGATCTTGGTGTTCTAATTGGCCCATTTTTCTATAATTTTTCCTTCCATTATATACTCTCTAATGCTAGAATGTGCCACATATACCATTATCTTGTTCTTCACCACTAGTTGCCTTAACTTTTTGATAAATTTGACAATGGCAAAGACTTATTTTTTAATGAAATTATATTTGGAATTATACCCATGAAAGGTCCTCTAATAGAAAGCAATTGAGTGTTTACTTTTACCTTCTTTTGCCTTTTGAGTTAGCACAACCACTAGACTATGTTCACTCCCATAGACATACATGATGAAATCTTTGGAGAAGTCAGGATTGACTAGCATGGGGGTAGTGTATATTTCTTCCTTAATATTTTTGAATGCTAATCTCCCTTTTTTGGTCTATTTGAAGTCTTGGTACCTATTCAACATCAAGGTTATTGGCCTTACCAATCTCACAAAATTGGATATGAGCCAACTAATGGAATTGATCTTTCCTAGGAAAGATTGGACCCCCTTGTTATTAACTGGCAATGCTAAATCCTTGATGGCATTTACTTTTTTAGGATCAATATGGGTTCCCTCTTTGGATACTACATATCCTAATAACTTGCCTTGTGAGATGCTAAAGACACATTTTTTGGGGTTGAGAGATACCTAAAACTCTTGGCATTTTCAAAAAACCTTCTTGATATGATTGAAATGATCTTCCTTCTTCCTAGAGAATACCTTGAGATCATCCAAATAGATAAGGATGATTTTGTTGATTAGGCCTTGGAAGGATATGTCCATGGCTTGTTAGAAGCTAACCCTTATAGTCAAGAGGCCAAAAGGCATCTTCACATATGTGAAGGTCCCCCACTTTGTGGTGAAAGTGGTCTTATTTTGGTCCTTTTCATTGACCCACACCTATTTATATCCTCATAATCCATCCAATAAAGGGAACATCCCCACACCCATTACCTTTTGGAGGATCTGTTCCATAGAAGGAAGGGGGTAATGGTCCTTTATATATGCTTTGTTCAAGTCCCATAAGTCCATGCATAGCTGAATTTATTCACCCTTCTTCCTTACTGTAATTAGGTTGGATACCTAAGTCTAATTCTTGATTGGGTAAATAATAATTGAGTCAATCAATTTTCTTAGTTATTAATCCATAAGGGGCTCAATTTTCGGGCTAACTAGACTTTTATTTTTATTGGATAGGCTTGGATACCTTGACTAAATCAATAGTATGAAGGATTACCTCATGATCATACCCTTTTAGGTCATCATAGTTACAAGCCATCACTCATTCATATTTATTTCAAAAAGACACCAATCAGTCCTTACTCTTTTGGGAAACCTCTTTTCCAACCTTCAGTTTCATTCTCTGACATCAAGCTTAGAGTAGTCACTTTTATCCTTGACAAACTTCTATTTTTCATTATTTGCATCATCAAAATTGAAAAGGTTATCCAAGGTGATCAGTCCTTTAGGTAGCTTATTAGACTTTAGTTGTATGATTTTATCCTCATAGGCTTCTTTTATCTTCAGCTGCAACTACTCCATAAATTCACATGATTCTCGGAGAAACATGGCAGTTTGGGCATTGATCTTGAACACTTTCTATTTTTGGTCTTTGTTAGGAATGGCGGGTCTGATGATTACACATATTGTTTGCTCATTGGTGAATAAATATATCAGTGGATTAAACTGGGAACTAATTTTCACCATCTTATTTGCCTCTACATTCATGATCCTAGGGATGATTTGAATGTTGAAAGATTTGACCAAACCCCATATCTAGTGGTAGTAAGACCCCATGTGGACATTCTTAGTAGTCTCAACCCCTCTCACCTATATCACCACTAATTTATAATCACCAAACACTTTTAGCTACTTGATGCCCATGTGCTTGGCAAGGCTAAGGCCATGGACTAGCACTTCATATTCAGCTTCATTATTCATTCAGGAGAATTAGAATTTGAAGGATTGTAGGGTCTCCTTTTTGGATGGAGAAACTAATTAGACGCCTATTCTAGAGATACTTTTGCATTTTAGATCATCAAAATATAGAGTCCAAAAATTGGATTCACCTTTAGATTCTTTAATTTGATCCTCTTCTTTTTTATTACCTCAAAGATGGGCTGATCCTCATCATGGGTTACATAGGTAATGAGGCCGGTGGTATCAAAATTCATGAAAGGATCACTCTCAATGAATTTACTAATGAGGAATTCTTCCTATAGGTTATTGTTGTTTGCCCTTCAAACATTTCTACATGATATATCTCTTTCTTGGAGATATAAGTGTGTGTTACTTAAAAATTTACCATAGCCTCATCAACTATGTGTTTGGGGTGTAGAGGCTCAGACAACACCTTTGATTTTGAGCCATATTTGGTTCTTAGGATTAAATGGGACCAATCCAAAGACAAGTATCTACCTATCTTGGTGGTGAAATATCTTAATAGACATAGCCCAAAGATTAATGGGATGTCTATTACCAGAAAATCTTATATGCCTATGATGCTAGGACAAGAGTACAATGTTAGAGGAAGATCCCTGATAATACCTATGGTCTCAACTTTCTTCCCATCTAATTACATCACCCATTTATTCAAAGGTTCATATTGTAGTTGCAGTACATCCACAATCTACTTGGGCATCACTATGGTTTTGGTACAAGAATCGATAATGGAATTATGTAGGATCTTCTTCCCCACAATGAGAGTTAAATATAATGGGGTAAGCTTTGTCTTACTTACCCATGCTTGAGAGTTGATGAGCGTAGATGGTGCTTGAGGTTGCACACTATTGTTAGCTTCCCTTCCTTTATCTCATGTCAGCTCCATAGCTAGGATAGCTTGTGCAAGCTTTTCCCATTCTTTCAATGTTTCTTTTAGTAAGGATTTTTTCTCAAGAATAGATAAGATGTCCTAGAGAGAAACATTGGTCGAAGCCTTCTTTAAACTATCCACCACATTCTATGACCCTTGTAGTCAAACCTCAGGGTCTATTAGCTTCTTTTGAGTTATTTCACTCCATTTATGATATGCTGGAGGTGGAAGTAGGGGTCCCAAGCCTTTTTCAAAAGTCACTTTAGGCCTTATGAAGGCTTCTTAGGTCTCCATCAGTCTCTTCTTAGATCAGTTGAAGCAGTCTGATTGGACTCATGGGGATTTAACATTGGGATCTTGCTTACATAAAATACATCTTCACATTCTACCCATGAGAAAAGTACATGCTCTGGGGCTATTTCCTCCTCTTGTTTCAGGAACATTTCTTGCATTTGGGCCATCAGGACAACATTTTCTACACCCAGGGATTGGTATCCATAAGAACCTAAATTAGGGGCATTCCCTCATATTCATTACTTGGTGACATTTTATTATAGGTTTCCTCTCACATAATTCTAAGGTGTATGTGCATCATTACGTGAGAAACACTATCAATTTGACTCATCTACCAAGTTATTTTTTTTGGTGACTAGTTATCTATTTGAACTCAGAGAGATAATTTGTAGGGGATTGGGAACCAAGATGATTTGATTTATAGGTCTCATTTGATGATTCAACACCTAATGATTTGATGCTTGATGATTTAGACATTGCCTTTCTTAGTACTAGTTATACTGATATGGCACCATCCCATTCTAGTAGTTTTGGTAAGGGGGCTTTAGTGGTATGGCCTGCTGCCTCTTGAGATTTATGATATCATTAGAGAATTTTTGTAAGGTACTCTTCATGTCATGCATCTCTATAGCCAGTGAAGATGAAGAGGATGTGATCTCCTAAGTAGGTGGATATGCATACATGGATGGCGATGCCTAGGGTTTCTTCTTATGGTGGTATTGATATTTAAGGGAACATTAAGATCGATGGCCATGGGAGAAGCTTCCCAGCATCTATCAGGTTATTATCTACTTTGATGACTATGTCATATACATTTGGCAATGTTTGGCCTCCAAGGGATATGATCATGATGACTATGTTTGAGTTGAAGGAATTGAGGTAGAAGATGATGGCCATGCCTATAGGTAGTCGAGCTACTATTAGAATTCTTTGCTAAGTCTTATCAAACTAAGTATTAAAATCAATAATGGCCTCTTATGAGGCCCTTTTAATGTTAATTAGCTATTACAAAAGAGATGATTGGTCTATCTTCTCATTGAAATGCTCATATAATTTGTTGCCCAAGTCATCTTAGGTGGAGATTGAGTTGGGTGACAATGATCAGTACCAATCAAAATCTCTCCTTTTGAAGGAGGTCACTAGTAACCTTAGGGCCATGCTTTACTGTGTGATATAGTGCATAGTACAAACATCAACAACATCTTATAGATGTTCCACTACACTTTCAAAATCCTCCCCTGAGAACTTGGGGCATACCTTCAATGCATTAATAGGAATGGGATCCCATATAGCTAGGGCTATTAGAGGGATGAGTGGGATACCACTATTCTATGCTATGAATTTCTTTGATTCTCCTTGAATCACCATTTATTGTGGTTGTTACATAACACTAGATCTTGCAGTCCTTTGGCAAGTTGGGGCTACTAGAGGTGGTGTTAAGAAGCTTGGATTCTTTGCTACTTGTGAACTTGTAATGGGTCCATGGTTCACAAAGTCTAGCTTTTAATTAGGTAGACTGGAGGTTAGGTCCTATCAGACATGCCAAAAAATAAAAAGTGTTGATGTTTAAAGATCTTGTTCTACGTGAATAACATTCTATGGGAAGATTTACAGATGTGGGACTCAAATGTGGTCTATAGAGTGACCTCCAGGGTTTTAGAACCTGACTCTTCAAATTGGTTTTGGGGAAAGGGTAAGGAAGAAATGTGAGTAAAACATAAAATAAAAACTACTAAGGTGATGCACCAAGACTTTTTAATGTATTAACCTATAATTGCATAAAGTAGGTAGAATCTTCAAACATTACAGACTATTAAAGGAACATATGTATGAATTAAAGTATTTAACATAAACAAGAATCAACACTCTTGAAGTAGAGAAAGGAAAATAACAGACAGAGATAACTTTCCACTCAATTTGACACAAAACATCACATCCTCTTCATTGTTTGCTGGAGACCAAAAATCAAAATGGCTCGATGGACACAATATTCAATATTCAATCCTACCCATGAGTGGCATCTACTAAGGTTCAATTATGAAAAATGCTAAAATGTTTTTACTTCTATTCCAGAACTAACTATTACAAATGATTGTTCTTGATACTATGAAAATAACTAATAAAAAACCAACCCCTTATAGAAGAAAAGAGATCGACTTATATAGGCATAATGACCTCTTGAGGAAATGATAGCTAGAACCAGGCACTTGCACTCATGATGAGGCCATCACAACTGAGTAGGGAGCTCTAGCTCATGAATGTAGTCAGTTTTCAAAACCCTAGATATGATACAACTATAATGCCTTATAATACCCATTACACTTAAATTAAATACGGTGGTGCAACGTGTCTGCTTTTAAAACTACCCTTGGAATGTTGTTAGGAAAAGGGGACCCACTCCTCTCATCCAATGGCACTACTTGAAGACTTGATAGTAAAAGTTTTGTTTTAGACAAGCACCGTGATGTCACATGGAAGTTTTGCTTCCTTCTCATTCCAACCACTTGATAGGCCCCATCCATGACTACATTGGCCAAACACACAACCCTATGTCATGACGAAAGAAATTTGGCTCTCAAGGAGAATCATGATGCCATGTGGTGAGCTGGCACTTCCCCTGGTGGAGCCAAGCATTCCTTTGCAAAAATGAGTATGAGAGCACCATGTGGAAAGTCCATGTTTCTCTTTATACATGCACAATGGGCCCCACCCACTACTCCATCAACCAATGGCACTACTTCAATTTATGACAAAAATAAAACTACCTTGGATGAGCGCCTAGTCACAATGTGGAGAGCTGATGCTACTCCTATATGAATCGAGAACTTCTTTGGATTGAACAAGCTCTATGTTACCATGTGGCAGCTACGGGAGGAATCTGAGACTTAGCCAAAAATAAAGAGAGGAACCCTGGAAAAATGAGGAGGCTGCAACAAAAATTTTGAACATCACCGAGCACATCCTCAACCAAACACTAACTGCTCCAACAAATCAAAATGCATATTACGATCCATAATTTTATGTAGTATGTTTGAGCCTATTAGTTATTGATCTGATAATTTTGTGGAGATCTTGATCCTCATATGTGTCCCACACCGGTTTTTATCTCAAGTCAAAATCAATGACCAATCTATATACACACACATACCAATACTACATATATTAATTTAATAAATATCTAATTATATAATATATTATAATATTATGTATTACATATTACTTCTTTTATAATTAAATAATAAATATTAATAGTAATATAATAAATTATTAATTATATATATATGTTACATAGGTTTGTATAAGTATTAGTACGAGTTTTTTTAAATTCATGATCTGAAATACTTTGTAATAGTCCTTTTTCATCATTGTATAATACATTTTGAAATATTTAATCGTGTTCATGTTTTATATGGTATTGTCATTTCTCAACACTTTGCCATTGCTTATACTTATTATTAAATACATCTCCTTTCCGAATCGTTACGATATGAAAGAACACACAATCTAACTTTCCACCATAACTCTACCAAAAATATCAATTTTTTCTTATTTAGAATCATTGAAGATAGATGATATGAATTATCAGTCTATGAGTTTCAAGTGAAGTACTTACGAAAACTAAAATTATACTATCCCTATACTGCCCCTTCAAGGATAACATGCACCTCACTGCAACTGCTAATTACATCCAAGTAGCCATATTATTTATTTTGACCTTTAAGACGTCTATTCAGTGGACTCTTCTTTAACATCGTCCAACAATCTCCGTTTATGTAATCGATTTTGAAAATCGGTAATTGAAAAGGCAGGTTGAATTTGTCTGTTGTCAGCAGACATAATTATCACGATTCCAAAAGTTTGTGAACGTCTCTGTCGCTACATCATCGTCCATTAGGATCTAGTGTGACTCCAATTCCGCTTTGTGTAATCGCCGTAGGAATTCGCACGATCAGGTTTCAATTGAATTGAATTGAATTGCATGGAAAGCATTGAATTGATAACGAATCTGGGGGTGTGTGCCTAGTTTACCATGGTAGGTAGTTTTTTGGTTTTATTATTATTATTTTAATTTTAAAGGTTGTTTACTCTATATGAGACCACCTTAAACATGTCAAACATGTATTCCACTTTATCTATTCTAAAAACGAGTCTATCATTCTTAACAAGAGTTATAAATTCAGAATTTATGTGGATCAGAAGATTACAACAATTTATGTGAATTCAGAATGTTTCCTTCATCTTATGATAAGTTTTACCTCTCTTGTCCCAGAAACAAGACCATAAACCCCATCAATTTGGATGTCTACAGTCCAAACGTGTTCAACAACAAATATTACGTGGGCCTCTTCAATAGACAAACAATCTTCACGTCTGATCAAACACTCTATTAAGACACTCGGAACTACAGTTATTATAGAGTTTGCAGTCAATCAAACTTTGTTCTTTCAACAGTTTTGGCTTAGCATGGTCAAGATGAACCAGCTTGATGGATTTTCTCAAAAAGTTCGGTGCAGCTGTAACTCAGTCTATATGGTCATAGATGTTTTCAATATTTTGGAGGTTATAGGTGACCATCTAGGAGTTTGAAATTATAGTTTAATATTATTTTCAGTATTTTTCTAATTTTAAAAATTGTATATTTTGGTAATGGGACTTGAACTTCAGTTGATATTTGTTCGATTGGTTAATTTTAGTGTTTACTTTATTTTTAGAGAGTTTTAGAATTGTGCACACTTGCATACAAAAGTTACTAAAAACAGCAAGTGCTGAAAATAACAAGTCAAGTTTTATTATTTTTTGAGTTCCAAAATTTGCATGTCAATTCCAATTTTGTATTGACACTTATTTATACATGGTTTGTAATTATTTGAATCATTCAATACAAATCGATACAAGTTATTATTTCAAAAGCTTTGCCTATTGATATTTTCTTGTTTTGATAGTATTTGCATTCATTATTTGGTATCAGAGCAAGTTCGAATCTTGGAGGAGTAAGAGATGGCGAGAGGACGAGGAAGAATCACTCAAATGGACTACACTATGCAAGACCTGTAGAACCAAGTAGGACAATTAACCGAGATTGTTGTAAATCCAAGACAAAGGAGAGCAGAAGATGATGTCAAGGATAACAAAAATCATGAAGAGAAAATTATAAAAGAGGAGCAACAAAAAAAGGCACCATCAATGAAAAAAATGATGGTTAGAGATTTAGAAGGGAGAAACGAATGAATCAAGGTTGGTGTTCCTAATTATAGAGGAAGTTCAAAACCATAGGAGTTGATAGATTGGATGAACAACATGGAGAAGTTTTCGAACAAAGAACTATGAGAGAAGACAAGAAGATAAAATTTGAATGCACACAATTGAAGGGTCATGCAATAATTTGGTGGGATCACTAGTAAAAAAAAAAGACTAAGAAAAGGTCAAGAGAAGATTAACTCATGGAAAAAGATGGAGAAGACGCCGAGGAAGAATTTTTTTTCTATGGATTATGTACAAACCTTATACAAAAGAATCTAAAATTTGAGATAGAATGATCACATTATACAAGAGTATACAGATGATTTTTACAACATTTCCATATGAGTGGATCATGATGAAATAGAAGAACAAATGGTCTCAAAGTATGTAAATGATTTAAAAGAATTTATTAAAAATGAATTAAGCATGCATAAAATACTTTGCATGGAGGAAGTTTATTAATTAGCTTTGAAGGCAGAAGATAAGTAAAATAGACAAAATTTTAGAATAAAATCAATTAGGCCAATAAGAGGATAATCCCCTCCAATAAGGGGATGAGGTGGATTTAATACAAATAGGGGTGGGTTCAATACCACTAGAGAAGAATCATCATGTGGTGCAAAAAGATAGGAAGATAATAGACAAAGGTTTCAATAGTAACAAAGATGAAGAGGATTTTTAGAGAGAACGAAGCTATGGTGATGGTAGAGGATGGTTTCTAAATCAATGTAGGTATTATGTTTCTTATAGATGTGGATAAGAAGGCCATAGAGAGTTTGAGTTTCCACATTACCAATATCAAGAAAAGAGGTAAGAGGATCATCCAAGAGTGAATTTAGTCAAAGTTGAAATAGAAGAGTAAAATATTGAAGTTAAGGTCATAGATATTGGAGAAAATCAGATGATAAGAACATTGATTGATATAAAGAAAGAACATGTGCAAAATAAAGAATGTGGCAATAGATAGATATGAATAAATATCTTTCAAACAAGATGTACTTTAATATATGTAAAGTAATTATAGATAATGGTAGCTATAAAAATATGGTTTCTAAATATATGATTGGGAAATTAGGTTCGCAGTGCAAAAATCATCTTAATGTTTATCGAATTTCATGGTTTAAGAAAGGGAATAAAGTTATAGTAGATAAAAGGTACTTAATCAAGTTTTCTATAGATAAAACTTATAATGATGAAATATGGTCATGTTATACTAATAGATGCATGCCATGTGTTATTAGGAAGGCCATGGCAGTTTGATAAAAAAAAGTTTATGATGGAGTAAAGGGCATGGATAGTTTCTAGAAAGGTAATATAATGAAAGTTTTTATAGCTCTTAAAGAAGAAAATCAGATTGAAAGTATGATAGTTATAAAAAGATTTATCAAAGACATGAAGATGATAAGTTGTTATTATGAATTAATAATGAATTAAAAAGACACAAAATTGATGCAAGTACTAGTAGAAACAACAATATTGTTGAAAAAATATGTAGATGTTATACATGATGAGTTACCATACAGTTTACCATTAAAAAGAGGTATTCAAAATGATATTGATTTGATCCCAAGATCATCTCTACCTAATCAAGTAGCTTATAAGATGAGTCCAATAAAACATGCAAAATTAAATAAATAGGTTACTGAATTGATGAAAAATAGTATGAGCGAATGTGCATCACCAGCATTACTAACTCCAAATAAAGATGGAGGGTGGAGGATGCATATGGATAGTAGAGCAATCAATAAAATTACAATAAAGTCTAGCTTTTTTGTGTTTTGTTTAGATGATATGATGGATGTTTTTGTAGGAATAAAATATTTTATCTAGATCGATCTTAAGAGTGGATACTATTAGATTCAGATTCATGAAAGAGATGAACGAAAAAGCTTTCAATATAATATATAATATATATGAGTGGATGATGATTCCATTCAGATTGTTTAATGCACCCAACACATTTATAAGGGTGATGAACATAGTTCTACGAGAATATAGAGGTAAGTTTGTATTGATTTATTTCGATGATATTTTAATATCATGTAAGACTAAAGAAGAACATTTGAGAATGATACTAGAATTATTAACAAAAGAGAATCTCTATATGAATTAGAAGAATTACAAGTTTATGCAGAACTATTTGGTATTTTAGGGATTTATAGTTTCAACAGATGATGTAAGAATGGATGAAGAAAAAGTAAAGGCAATTATTGAGTGGCATATCCCAAAAAGCAACACAAATGTGAGAAGTTTTCATGGCTTATCAAAATTTTAAAAGAATTTTGTTAATAATTTTATTAGTCTTTTTTCACGAATCACAATTATATGAGAGGAAAAAATTTGCATGGACAATGACAGAAATAGAAAGTTGAGTTTTTGAAGAAGAAAGTTACCAAATATCCTATTTTAGCATTACTAGATTTTAGTAGTGTTTTAGGTTGATTTTGATGCTTCGTATATGGGAATTGGTGTTATGTTGAGTCAAGAAGGGAAGTTGATAGCATATTTAAGTGAGAAATTAAATGAGGTAAGAACAAAGTATTCTACGTATGATGTTGAATTTTATGTCATTATACAAACATTAAGACATTGGAGACACTACCTGATTCCTAAAGAGTTTATTGTATTTACTAATGATGAGACTTTGAAGTATGTCAACATTCAAAAGAAGTTAAACAATAGGCATGTAATATGTCTGTCTTTCTTATAAGGTTATATTTTTGTGTTGATGCACAAATTAAGAAAAGAAAATAAAGTAGCTGATGGTTTGAGTAGGCGAGTGGGGTTGATAACTATAATGGTAGTGAAGTAGTTAGATTTGAATTTATTAAAGAAGTATATGATACTGATATAGATTTTTTCAAGATAGTTGAGCAATGCAAGAATCTATTGATAGATAATACAAGTAATATTTATGATGGGTATCTTATGCAAGATGGTTATCTATTCAAAAAGAAATAATAATGTATTCCAATTGGGTTTGTAAGAGAAAATATTATAAGAGAATTGCATAGTGGTGGTTTGGTTGGTCATTTTGATAAGATAAAGATAATAGCTTTGGTAGATGAGAAGTATTTTATGCCAAATATGAAGAGATATGTGACAATATATGTTTTAAGGTACAATATATGTTAGGTGGAAAAATGACATGAATAAAATATAGAGATATACATGTCATTACCAGTTACAAGAGGACCATATACATATTTGAGTGTGTATTTTATGTTGGGATTACCAAAGATATAGAGAGCTAAATGATTAAATTTTTATTGTTGTAGGTAGATTTTATAAAATGGTTCATTTTATTGCATGTGAGAAAACCAATGATACCACTAGAGTTGCAAAACTATTTTTTAAGTATATTGTGAGATTTAAAGGTGTTCCAAAAACCACTACATTAGATAGGGACATGAAATTTCTAGGCCATTTTTGGAGGACTTTGTGGAGAGAATCCTAAGCAATGGGACTTGGATTTACCATAAATTGAGTTTGCATATAATATTTCAACAAATAGATCATTAGGAAATCAACATTTTAGATTATTTATGAGAAAAATCTTATAAATTGTTTAGATTTGGTATAGTTATCAATTCTAGAACAAGTTAGTGATGATTCAAAAGTGTTTGTAGAATATATATATATATATATATATATATATATATATATATATATATATATATATATATATATATATATTACAAGAAGTAAAAAAAGGTTGTAGGAAAGTAATGAGAAATATAAAGCAATATTAGATGTCAGAAGAAGATCAAAAATATTTAAAGGAGGAGATTTAGTGATGGTTTACTTGAAGAAATAGATATTTCAAAAAGACAAACATAACAAGTTGAAGTATAATAAAATTAGACCATGCAGAATTGTGAAAAAAATCAATAACAATGCTTATAATGTGAGTTTACCACAAAATTTTGATATATCTCTAGTATTTAATGTCTCAAATTTATATGATTTCCATGGATAATATGGTGAAGGTGAATAATATGAATAAGTATATTCACAACAATAGGTGCCAATGAAGAAGAAAGAAAATATAGTGTAGGTTTTAGATAAGAAGAGAATAAACACAAAGAAAAAAAATTATGACATGTATTCGGTGTAGTGGGAAGGATTGTAGCAGGAAAATAATGCTTGTATTACAGAATAAGACTTGAATAACATTGATAAAATAAATGCCAGCGATACAATTAGAGCAACTAGTAGGAACTGAGTTGTTTTCAACTAGAAAAGAATGATGTAGAAAAAGAGTCCAAACTTCTAAAGGCCATAAATTTTTATCCATAGCTCCATTTGAGGCCATATTCATGCCAAAATGATTGTCTCAAAATTTTTGATGCAGACATAACTTTTACTATCCATTTAATATATTTTTGATATTTTTAGAAGCTATACGTGACCATCAGAGAGTTCAAAATTGTAGTTTAATATTATTTTTAGTGTCTTTCTAACTTTAGAAATCATATATTTTTATAATTGGACTTGAAATTCAGTTGATATTTTTTGAATAGGTTAATTTTAGTGTTTAGTTTATTTTTGGATATTTTTAGATATATGAACACTTAGATATGAAACTTATTAAAAATAGCAACTTTTTAAAATATTAGATCGAGTTTTATTATTTTTAGAGTTTTGAATTTTGCATGTCAACTCCAATTCTGAGTTGAAGATTATTTATGCATGGTTTGTAATTATTTGAATAATTCAATACAAATCAATACAAGTTATTAGTTTGAAATGTTTTCCATTTTATATTTTATTATCTTCATAGTATTCAGGTTTGTTACTTTAAGATGCTTAAAACACCCTTTTTCTATTTGTAATATTTGGTTCTCACAAGATCTACTTCTTTAACAAAAGAGGAACATTTTATGACCATGCTTGTTTTGTAACAACTTGTGTCAAAATAAGGTTTCTAGTGTCGTCTTCTTCTTCTTCTAAGAATCCAAAATAATTCAATTGAACCATATTATGATTTCACCATGTTTATTGAAGCTTGTGTTATTTTTTTTCTTTAGTTTTGAGATGATTGTATCTGGGGCCATTTAAGCTGACCCTTGATTTTCATTCTATGTAAATTATTAAAGATCTTGTCAACCAATGATCATTTCGAATTCCTTTTTGGCCTTACAACTATGCTATCAAATACCAACATAATGTTGTATTCATGTTGATAACTACAAATTTTCCTATTTTGACATTAGCTAAATTTGTATCTATACCTTAAAGCTATTTATTAAAATTGAATTTAATGTGAGCTTTTTGTAATCATCCCTGATTGAAAATTAGTTATTCCACATCCAAGATTATAACACCTACCCAAAACCATAATCTAATAGCTAAAACTTTTTTGTTTCTATAATTTTATCTCTTAAATTAATAAGCTTCCATTGGTTTCAAATAACCTTTTTATGTGCACAATAGTTTTATTGAAACAAACTCAACATGAAACTTTCTAGCATCACTTGACCTTTTAATAAGAGGATAAAATCCATAAAATAAGATCTAATACACCCTAGTTTTAACATTGGAAAAAAAAATCATTCTCAATAACTACCATTTCACACTTCCCTAGGGAAAACAAGTTATTTCATTTGTAGAATTGGGATATTTTGATTATACATAATTATTTCATAGCATCCCCGTGTAAGTTTTTTTTCTTTGGTTCAATTTTCGAATTAGTCGTTTAGCTCTTTAGCATGTGTTTTTAAACATTATTCTTGAAATTTAAGTGGAATTCATTTTATCTGTTCTAAATATATGCATTAAAAAGGTAAACAATTTGATGATTCTGCTAAGAACTTTCAACCATCCTAGTCCATTGGAATCACATTTCAAGCAATCAATTAAGGTTTTTGTAATTGTTTTCTAGTCTTTATTCTGTACATTTGATATCTTCTATCATGCATTGTTTATCTTAGGTACTTTTTATTTTATTTATGTTAGTAACTAAATTTGGTTTATTCAAAACTAACATTGGTTTTATATAAGATCTTGAGCAATTTCTACAGTTGAAAATATATTGGTGCCCTAGTTGATTGATAAGTGTGGTAAATTTAGGTTGTTGGAGAAATTGATGATGCATTTGAAACCATGAAAATATAAGGTACCAATGGAAATCATTTAGCATGGTTTTACTTCATTTTTATATAGTTTAAATATATTGTTCTATGATTTCATAAACTGTGAGGAAATCCAAATAATATTTAATACATTTAGTGTTCAAGGTTTGTATGATTAAGGGTTCTTATTTATATGAAGACACTTCTCTATTGATCCGTGGAGTCTCTAACTCATGATGCTCAAGAGTCTATTTTAGCCAGCTATTTGCCATCATTGGAACCTAGATGTGTGGTCTAAGTCTATCCATGTACCTTTTGTGCTTTGATTTTAAAGGCTCGACCCAAGAAGATGTGTAGGCTGAGTAGATTAATGGGACATGGATATGTTTTTGGGTACTACAGTTACGATCTTTGGAGGGTTATGATCCTAAATGGGGAATCAAATTACTATAAGGATGTATGATAGTTACTATAGCATGGTTCTCATTAGATCTGTATGCTGGGATGGTGGAGGTGGCTAAAGAAACTCCATTTTATAGTTTGGAACTCAGATTGAGATGCATTGTGAATTTTTATTATAGTAGCCCAATTTTGAACTCTGATTTTCCCATATAGAGGATCAGAAGTGGGATGATGGCCCATAATTTCCATGGGAATGTTCAGCTGGCTAAGTTTCCTTTATGGAGAAGTTAACTATGGACCTTTTACTCAGGAGCTAGATGATGTAGGACGCTGAGTGGGTAGATGTGTTTTTCATTTTTAACCATTTATTTGGTTTCTTGTTTTTGGATTGATTGGTAGCACTTTTGATGGGCTCCAAAACTGTTTATTTGGCTGCCTTTTTTGAATTTTGTGGGGCTGTTGTCATTGTTCCTTTGCAAATGTTTGGTTGTTTTGAATTTTAAATTAGTTTTGGGATTGGGTCCTATGGGGAACATGTGGATATTTCTCCTTGGTAGATTTATTTTGGGATACTTCTTGGATCTTTCTAAGGCTCCATCTTCTTTAGAAATTTATTTTAGGTAAGTAGGTTCCCTTGTGCTCTAGATGCTTCCTAGTTCTAGTTTCTCCTTCAAAGTTTATGGTTAGGATGGGGACCTAGGCCCCCTTGTGCCCAGGACAATTTCTATTTTTTTATGTTCCATTCCTTAGGGGACTTTGTTGGTAATTTTTGAGACACAGGTCCATTTTTCATTTGTTCAGGTTTGTTTTAAGTCAAGATAAAATCAACTTGTTCCCATGCTAATCAAAGGTGGGGTTTTTTTCTTCCCTTATTTGGGCCCCTCCATTCCTTCATTGTAGCTATATATTTTGGCTACGTCCTCTTTTTACTCTTGTTCAGTGGTTTCCAACTAGGAGGAGGCCTCATCCCCTAAATGTATCTTTTGGTAGTGTCCTTATAATCTTGGTTAGCTGTTTCTTACTAGGGGAGACACAAATCACTTGATGCGTCTAGGATTAGAATCCATACCTGTCAAAGGTGGGATTACCTTAATCTAAACATTTTTAATACAAGATGGTATTCACTTTTAGGGTTTCCCTCACTGAAAACAAATTGAAAATTTCTAATTTATA
>JARHVA010006961.1:290000-310000 GCA_037957365.1 Torreya grandis | reverse complement strand
TTTATGAATAATGGAATTCTAAATAGAATTTAACCCTGTATGATGTTTAGAGTAAAATGTTATTTGTTGTTGTCTTATTAGATGAACATAAAATCATTGGGTTATTATGTTGAATAGTCCTTGTGTGAGTAATGTATAAGGACTCTTTGGTATGGTTACAACTATCATACATTTTTAAATTATTTAATCACAATTCAAATCACCCTTTTTACTAGACATATGATAAGTGGAAAGTAGGGATCCTAATTTTAGGTCACTTATTATTCATCAAACAATAATAATAGCAATGACTAGATAATATAATAGAGAGTAATGTATTTGTGGAGAATGACTTAGATTCTTTTGGAGACTAAAATTTGATAAAATGTTTTGGTCAAGGTGATGTTATAGTTATTGTTTGATAAAGTTTATAAATTATATTACTAGTTACATATTTAGGACAAATTTATACATAAAATCAAAATGCTATAGCTAGGCAATATATGACATAAACTGATTTAGAAATTATAGTCTAAAATATGGTAATATTATGAAAGTAACAAACAAATAATTTTTATCTACAAATAAAATATGTAGGAATGTAAGTGCAATCATGTAATCAACTATGTGATTATGTGATGAGGTTGTGAATTAAGAAAATTATTTCTTTGGAAATGAAACAAGGTTGCCAAAATTGGATAAGGGTGGCTTGTGCTAGTATCCTTATGGTGTATCCTCATCTTGTGAGGGTTTGTTCCCTTTTAATAATATGATAGGTTCACTGCACATGTATGTCATTTTATATTGTGTGGGAGTTCTTGATCTATTGTAGAGGCCATTGTGTACCTTTTTCTTTACTTATATCCCTAACTCAATAAAATATGAATGATAAACAAAGTGAAATGAGAAAAGGGGTTAGTGGTTGAATTTATGCTAGACCTCAATAACCCCTCTATTGAACATTACCTACATACCAAAAATCTAAAGAGGGATCAAGATCCATGTATTTTTCCCATGGTAAGATGGTATGTGTGAAGGACTAGTAAAAAATGCTAAATGTTGGTGAATCCATGGTATTATTAACTTATTTAATAATAATTTATTGTAGAATTAGTCCAAGGATTTTGGTCCTATGTGGAATCTAAATTGGGAAACAAAATATTTTTGTCTTCACTATGTAGTTAGATAATGGTTGGAAATTATGGCCTTATAGTGGTCATTTTTGAATTCATTCAGATGGGACTTGAAAAATGTATGAGATAAACTATTGAGTAATATTGAGTTGATATAAGAGATATTTTTTGGTGAGAGGATAAGACTAGCAGAATTGGATAAGCCCAAGGAGCAAAATTGTATAATGGAGTAACCTTTTTTATAAAGCATAGACAGCTAAACTGGAAGTGTGGATCAGTCTAGAAGTTAGTTTAGGATATTTGAAAATTTGGTTAATGATGTTTAAAATGATAAGTATATTAATAGATAATGTTCATCTACATAACAAGTTAAGGGGATCAAGGACCGTATAATCAAACATGAACTAAGTGTGTATAAGGAGTGGTCATAAGTGCATTGTTTTATAAATACATATTAATTCCTGTGTCTACATTTATGTATTTTTTATTATAGTAATATAGAGATGTGAAATTATGAGAATAAGAGTAAAAAGTGAGCATATTTCCCAACCCTCATTGGAATAAGAGTGTGATAAAAAACTCAAGGTGTGATTGAATCCATCATTGCATACACAAAGTAGTAGAGGAGGTTAGAATCCTTGTATGAATTCTAATATATTTTTATAGTGTAAATTTTGGTGCAAAGTTGATGAAAAAAGGTGAAACAACCATTAAAAATGGAATAATGTTCTTTTTTGGTGTTAACATTAGTGCAAACCTAGTGAAAAATATAGTATGAGTTGAGTTTGGCATATAAAACATAGAGAACAAAAAATATTGACACTTAATTTGGAAAACTAGAGTAAAACTAAGTAATAAGGTGGACATATGCCACACACATGGCCAAGATATGGTATTTTTATGTGTATATATTTTAGAACTAATTAAAATCAAATAAATTTCATGAATAAAACATCTACAAAAATACTAGAATACATGCCACATATGATATGCCCATTTTGAGATAAAAATATGTAAAATATGGAAACCTATTTATAATTTTATGTAATGGGAAATGTTTCACGTCTACAAATCAATCCTATCTCAAAGAATATAAATCATACTTATACTTCTGATTTGGGATACATTAGATAATTGGGGTCATGACTAATATGGATTTGCTAAACCTAGCCAAAGGATATCTTACCATAATAATATCACCAAGGAGGATTCCAAAGCCTCTAGTCAATTAAAACTATGAAATAACCCTAATTAGGTCCCATGTTTTCATATTCACTAAACTAATAAAAAGTAATGTCTAATCTAATGCTCTCCAAATCTTGTGGTATAAAGTAGGGGTAATAAAAATTAAAATTAAACATGCATAAAAGACATATAGTCATGTCAATGTATAAATAATATTAATACATGGAAGATAAGTGTAAATACATATTTGTCTAATCTTATAAAGGAGGAAAAAATTTAGGAATACTTGCTTTTTAAGGCGAACCCACTGAGCCTCAATCTATCCCTTGGCCAAAGTGCTTTGTTTAAGAGGTTGTTGTGGTATGTAATATTGACAAGGATAAACATAACTAAGATACATAACTTATAAATGCATCTAAAAGACTTATTCACAAGATAATATCTATATCTCCAAATAAATTATGAAACCCTAGGCTTGCTCCTCAAGTAGAATGGTGGACAAGTAGATGTGCAATATATCTTAATTCTTCTTTTATTCTCTTATAAATATCAAAATTAATGTGTTTATATAGGTGGATATAAAACTAAACCCTTCTAAACATTTAGGTTGATAAGGTCAACCTAGTCGACCTAGTATCATAATTAATAAAAACAAACTAGGTCATGAACTAGGTCAGTCAGGGGCCAATCTAGACCCTAATAAGTTTTGTCCATAAGGATACAAGGTCGATGGGGTCGACTATATAAAGTAAACTACCAAAAAGGGGTTTATATTATGGAAATGGATAATGAATATGGTAAAAGTCTTGAGGAGGGTGAAAAATGGGTGGTAAATCCTAGGGGAATGGTTTTAGGAGACAAGTGTGTAGATAAAAAGTGGAAAAAAGGGATAACAATATTTTAAAGCATCAATGGTCTACCCTCTCCTTTTTTGGTACACCCCTTAGGGTGTGCACTTAGAAATATTGAGATTCAATGGGTTCTTACAAGATATAAAGCATTATTAATTGATAAGGTTTGAAAATATTGTGTATACATATGCCCCAATCGAAGCTCATTATGTGTCATGTAAGTGCAACATGGGATGGTGATTTGGAAAAGATAACATAACAACATAAAATTTTGAAGTTGAATAAAGTGTAGTAAGGAGAAAATAAGATAAATGAAAGGAAAAAATTCAAAAACACATACCATTACTTATCTTAGCACTATAGATAAAGAAGGAGATGTGACAAATGTGAAGGTTTCCATTATGAAAAACATTGGCAAGCCTATAGATATTAGTGCAAAAGAGTGAAAAATTGAAAGTTTTACACCATAGACATATAATAATTTAAAATATTTTCTACAACACTAAGATTATAGAAAATTTTGGAAAAAGAGTTAGTAGAGACAAGGATATGATCAAAATAAGAAATCTAATGGTAAATATTCGAAAGGTAAATAGTTTGAAAATGGTAAATATAAATAGGGTGAAAAAGATTTCATTTGGTATTATTTATTATTTTGAGAAAAATAGAGCTCTGATGGACTGAATGAGAGACATAGAGAGTGAGGATGGTGGGGAGATGACAACTGAGACGGGGAGGAAACATAGCAGCCACAATGATTGAAGCATAGGTAAACAACTAAAAATTTCAAATTTTAGAGTATATTTATTTGAAATTGAGCGATTTATAAGAATGTGACTATTAAGAAAAATATATATAGTGAAATGAACCCTTAGAAATTTATAAGGGTACTAGGGGTCAAATGACATATTACGTAGGAAGGAGTTGGACCAATAAATTCCCAAGATGCTTATGATAGTCAAAAGTTAGCACATTCAATCAACAAGGTTGACCAGATCAACCTAGTTGGTAGAAGACAAGAAAAACTAGTCGGCCAACTTAGTAGTAAGTGGTTAACTTAGTTGGTCAAGTTAATTTGGTTGAAATTTTGATAGGTTAATCCAGTAGAAAATAAAGAAACTAAATCAAACTAGTTTATTTTTATGAGATTTTGAAGAATGTATTTTGATTATGAATGACATGAAGGCCTAATACATCCTTTATTATTTGATATTTTGCTGAGGCACCATAGATTTTGGTAATTAATCGATGGATCATGGTTACTTGATTTACTGGGGTTTTTGACAGATGTGGATAGAGCAAGATTGGTTTCATTAGGCTTGGGAGGTATCATGGAGATAAGACACATCCCACTAAATGTTGATCTCGTTTTCATGTTCTTTGGAGCAATAAAATAGTTGACTAACACTTTTTGATGGGTGGTGGATAGGGATACCATAGAGTTAGGTATCACACTGGAGGACATCCATGCATTTATTAGACTACCTATAAGAGGGACACTAATTATCATAAGGACATCAAAGGAATTGGAGGAGAGATGAACACTAGCTAGTTGGGTGATGTATTCAGATAGGATCTACCTAGAGCTGAGATTTAGCTTATTTGATGTATATATTACATATATTCTAGATATTTGAAAGGTTATGATTGGAATTGTGACACCACAAGTGTTGTGTCATAAGGAAAATGATAAGGTACCATTACACATTATAGCCTTTTGAAATCCATGTTAGATCAAAGGGTAATCTACAATTTTGGTTCTATCATTTGGGTCTATATCATGCATGATATGGATGGGATGTTATTGAGAGGGAATAAGAACATGGGACCAGTGGTGTTGTTGAGTTCATAGATATATGAGAGGTTCCCAATTTATCATCCAACTGGATTGCCCCATGTGGTTAATGATAAGTTACCTTGGGTTATTATATGGAGACAAAACTAGGTAGCACAAGCCATGCCCCACATGTCAGTATAGAAGATATTCATATGAGGAGAGATTGTGTGGTAGCCATATATACATATTTATACTATTTAGCCCATTTGAGTGACTTTTATGCTAGGTATGGATTGAGTGTAGATCATGAGTCATAATGCCTAGTGGGTAGAGCTGTAACCAATGACATGCTTGTTAGGATAGTTTTCACTCTTTCACCCAATGTCTCATATAGTAGTGACTAAATTTTTGGCATGGCATGTGATAGAGCTGAGGGGGAGAGGAGGAGGAGGAGAATTTGTCAAGAGATCAATGGTTAGGCTATGATATGTGATAATATGGACTGGTCAAGTATGATAGTTGGTAGTCAAACGAGGAGAGGGGATGGATGTTGATGTAGGTGTGAAATAGGTACCATAATAAGGACCAAAATAGGAGGATCAAAAACCAACTTTATAAAACCACCAATGGATAGTCCATCAGTGGGATTGAGCCCATATGAGAGTGGTCACGTAGGATGACCTAATAGTCAGCCCATGGTAGAGCTGGTTAATAGAGGCACCATTGAGGAGAGGCTTGATCCATGCATGGGTGGTTACTTTAGGTTTCTCTTTGATAAGGAGATGACCTATGGATGAGGTGATCAAGGGATAATCTGATGGAGAGACTGTGCTAACCATATGAGTAGATGGGGAGATGGTGGTTGGTGACACCAAGATAGGTAAAAAATGTTGTAATAATTTGTATTTGAGATAAAATACTAGTTGGGTGTGATTATAAATATATAGATAGATTATGAGGTGTATGTGTGATTTGATATCTTTCTAGATGTGTTTTTTTCAATCCTTGTGATATAGGAGACTATATGAGCAACCCTAGTCATGGCATCACACCATAATATTTTGGATGTAGTGTTAGCACCATATGACCCCACCACACTGTATGATCTTATGGTACCATCTGTCCTAGCTTAGGCAAGTTTCTTTAGATAGGTGGGGGAGGTTGTGAGGTAGGTAGATACATATGGGGATGGATTGTAGCCACCAGTAGGGGTGAGATCAGGAGAGGTACATCCCTGATCAACCCTAACTTAAGAAAGATCTACACACATGGATACCATGATCCAACTGAGATAGGTACAGGCCTAAGTGGCCAACCTATAGGGAAAGGTGGTAGGGTTGAGATCTCAAACAACCTCATTATAATGTAATATGTAGAGGGGGTGGTTTGAGGCATCCATGGGCAATGTGGATAGGCCACAAGATAGGCATGATGGAGCTCAACCATAGAGATAGAGGGATGTATTTTTATATTTTATATAAAAACACATGATATATAGATATATATGGTTTTGATAATTGGATTTTGATCTCATGAGTTTTATTTTCATTATGTTTGTTGATACATTGAAATATTTCTTTCTAGAACATGTATTTTGTGTTTATGGTATATACTATAGGAAATAAATGTGGAGTGTTTTATTTTCTAGCATTATGTAGTACACATGCATGGTTAAAAATAAACACATAAAAGGGATTTGAAAAAGTATAAGTAATCATAAACAAATGTACTACACATTATTTCATGATGGTAAATGTGTAATAACAAAAGATGACTAAGTATAATAAACCAAAAAGTGGTAAACAAGAGGACAAAATAATTTTAAACCATGAAAAAGATTGGCACCAAATTAAAATAAGTAAAATCACACTATATCATGTTGGGAAGTATGAAAATAATGTAATAAAATGGAATGTACATGGAAAACAAATGGTAGAAAAATAAATCAATTAATTCAATCAATCATACTAAATCATGTTGGGAAGTATAAAAGGGAAATAAAATTGGTAAAATGGTCTTAACTTAATCATACCAATTCAAGTTAGAAGATATGAAAATCTTAAAAAAATGGCTGGATTCTTATATGTACCTAGAAAGTAAGAAGATAAAAGTGAAAGATTAAATAATTAAGCATAAAACATACTAAACCAAGATGGGAAGCATGTCAATGATGTGTAACTCATAATCAATCATGATTTATCTCAAATTTGACACATGTATTTTTTTTTGTGACTTGGATATTGGAAATTTTTGTGAGGAAGGCCAGGTCCTATCCATAATATTATAATACAACTCAAAAATTAAAAACCATTGATGTGGAAATAATGTTAAATTATGGTAAAAGGGATGTTTGGAGTGGTAATGTGGATATTTGGTAATTTTTGAGGAAGGCCTAGTCCTTTTCAAGGTCTTAGATTGTAACTCACAAATGAAAACCGTAGGGGACTGAATAGTGAAGATAAAAATATTTCTCAATGGGAAATATTAGGGTTGTGTGGAGTGAAAAGGGGATGCAAGAGGAATAATATAATCTTCTTATGACAAGACCTTATAAAAATTGAGGCATATGTAGGACAAAAAGATACTAAGTGACTAGTGACCATCAATATAGAAAGGATACATGTTTACTATAAGCACAAAGTTGTGTAGGAAATTAAGTGTGGTACTAAGATCAAATTATGTTGGTTGTTATAAAAAATAAAATTAAAATATGCTTACTTTCCCACAATTTTTCCCCATTCCTCAGGACTGCTTAAAGATACATCGATCTACTGTGACGATTGGGTACTTACATGAGAAATTAGGTAGCACTAAAAGATTTTTTATTCTCCTTTTCCAATCTACTAGCCTAAAACACCCTAATGGACCTAGAATCTATCATGAGGACAAATATGGATTTTGATCTTCTATTATAAAAAGGAAAGGTGCTTAGAATCACATCTTTTAATGTGATTTAACTTTTGAAAATTTTATATGCTGCCTTTTAGATCATCACCTTTTGTTAAATGATTTGGATTTTTGAATTCTTATGGCTTGTAATATTCCTCCTCCATACAGACTTGGAATGAACAATCATGAGATATAAAGTGATACACATGAATGAGATTTAGGCTTTGGTTAAAATAAGCTATGTATCCAAAGACATAATTGACTAGAACACTTAGGCTAAAATATCAACTAACATGTTATCTCAAGTCTCAACCATGTGTATGTTTACTTTGTGAAACAAAGAATGGGAATAGGGGAAGATCCAAAGTGGACTGGTAAAAGGAGCTTATACTGAGATGAATTTTTTGATAAATAATCATATGTTAAATAAAGAATGACTAAAGGTAACAGGGTTTGTACAACCAAGTCACAATAATAATTATCCATGTTTATAGAGATAAGATAGAAAATAATCATGAAAGACAAAAGATAACCATAACAAATTAACTGTTCAAGAAGAATTATGTAATCATGATAAATAATCCATAAGAGAATGTAAGGAAAATAATAACATCATAAGCAACATATAGTGCGAAAAAAAATTCATCATGTAAGATAGATAATAATTTAACACAATGTCAAATGATACAAAATAGATAAATGTAAAGTTGGAGCACACATCCAATCTAAAGGAAGAAATAAATGAAATAAACCCATAATTGGGTTCATAAATACTAATATATTTATCTAGACACATTATCCATAACATTGGATAAGTCTCTATGAAGTTTAACTCGTGCTACAACCAAAATCTCATTGATCTTCAGGGAAAGTTGAGAGAATACTTTATGTCAAATCTCCTTGATAGAAAATTTAGGAATGATGTAAAGATCATTTTAATGAGGAATAACATGTAGGGGATGTTCAAGATAAGGAATGAGAATAGACTATGTTGGAGATGAAGGGGTAACCTATGGAGAATGGGCCATAAGGGAAGGAGGATCCATGAGTGATGCAATCAAAGGTGAAGGGAGAAAAAAAGTGGTGGATCCATGGGGGAAGAAAGGGGAGCCTTACTATGGGGGTGACCTATGGGAGGAAGGGTAGGAGGCACATGTAGTTTTATGAGGTGATCCATGAGATGATACCTAAGGATGTGATAATGATCAGTGTGATGAGTACCACATTTATGCCAAAGATAATATACCTTGCCATATTTGAGAAGATATTTAGGTAATATTTCTAGGGGAGGTCTAACATTTTTTGTGGGTTGAGGATTAATGGGATGCAAAGTATCGATATATTGTTTTATCTTATGATCATGTGTGGATGAATGATTATTTATGCCATGGAAGCAATATATACTCTTGTTCGTAGTCTTTACAAGTGTACTAATAAAAGGAGTGGAAATAAAAGTCGAGGAAGATGGGTATAATGAATAGTATCTAGTCTAATGTATAATAACATTATTAATATAACAATATGTTTGATCATCCCATTTAGTGGTCAAAGGATCAAGCCATGGTTAACGGAGAAAACCATCACCTAGAGAATGTGGGGCTAGTGGAGAAGGCTTGACTTAAGGAGCAATAGGATCTGAAATAAGAAGAGACTCAACTAGAGAGGGAGTGGTAATAGGATCCAAAATGGGTTAAACTGAGGGAGGGGTGGGATACATGAAAGGGTGGAGGATAAACACAAGAGTCTTAGGGGTAACTCAGCTAGAGGGGCCCTAACATCTATAAAAACCATAAGGACTAGTCATAGCATGATCCATAAGTATACTCCTTTGAGGCTCTTTAGAAACTAGAGGCGTGCACACAATCTTTACCTTATGAACAAGAGGAAAAATTATAAAATTAGGAATCATATAATATTTAATGCTAGAATATATATGAAAATATTTAAGAAAAAAGGAACTGTAATGAATAATTTCAACATCTTAGGCCTAAACGAGACCTCCTAAGAATGGATCATCTAAGGTATATCCATCATCATATTCAAGGGTATGAAGATTTATGGAATAGGTAGGGATGACCTTATCATTCGATGTGGTATGATGAATGGAGGATCGAGCCTTAGTTAAGACAATAGGTATATAATCACTAGGCGGTTGATGGGAATGTGGTTTTAAAGACATGATAAGCTGAGAAATGAGATGAGGTGAGAGATCCAAGGTTTTAATCTTGAGATTGATCTCATCAAGTTCATTGTCATCTAAATCTAGGAGGTTAGGTGGTATATTCCTTATGATTTTAGGCTGACCATTATAACCTTATGTGGAGTTGACAATAAAGTTAAACCCTTGAGATTCATGAAAGGGCATGCTTGATAGGGGTTAAAGGGTTGGAATCTTGAATGCACCATGGTATTGGAATTATTCAAAATTATAAGGGTTAGTGTCACCTTGAATCCTATATATTATTCCATTATGAGGAAATTTGACACATTGGAAAGCAAAAGAGGCAACTACTCTCATGCAATGAGTCCATGGACTACCAATCAAAATGTTATAGGATAGAGGAAAGTTGAAGATCATAGCCTTCAATTAGATGATGATAGGTGGGATAGTGATAGGGAGCCACACATAGCCTAAGGGAGGAATTTGCCTTCAATCATACCTTAACATGTGTTGTGTATGGACTTAAGATTAAATTCAGAATATCTAAGGGTTTTAATGAAATCAAGAAAGGAAACACAATTGTTTAAACCCATGTTAGTCATGCCACACTTGATTTGGATATCACCAATTTTGACACTAATAAAAATATGAATATCATACACATGAATCAAAATCTCATCAAGGATCATAGAAGCAATGTGGAATTTGAAGAAAGAGAAGTGTCCATGGTTTCATCAATATGTATGGAAATCTCTTTGTACTTTTGTAAAATGTTATAGTTTGATCTAGATAAGGTGGATTCATATCCTATTAGGGGAGGGTGAGGGATGTTCATTTTTAACAAGAGCTACATAATATGATTACAATGATACAAAAAGGTCCATAGGAGTTTGAAAAATGGGATTTGAGATGGGAGATTAGTGAGTTCTATGATAAGATCCCATTCATCATAACCCATAAGATAATTGTTAAAAATAAGTGCATAGTGTTGAAAGAAGTCTTTGAAAGGAGGATTTGGAGTGAATATGAATTTATTATTGATAAAAAGTGAAAGATTTACTTGGAAAACAAGTTTGTTGATTATCTTGAGAAGATGATATAGTTAATGTAGGTTTAGTTTGAGATAAATTAGAGGAAGTGTTAATATAAATTTGAGTATCATTGGTGATGGTTAAAGAGGTTGGAATGATGAAGTTTGAAGAAATCCATAGCCAAATTATGAAGTTTCCAAAAAGTCTCATGAGAATGACCCCAACTAGCATGAAATCAGCAAAATTTATTGGGATCATACCATGATTTCATGGGATAAGTGGGATCAAGTTCTCACAAAAGAGGCCTTGGTAGAAGCATTTATAATTTTTATTAAGATAAAGGTTGATGAATATTGTTGTTTTTTTTTTAATATAAATGAGGATTGGTAATGTGGTCAGGAGCGAAAGCTTGTCCTAGATCCTAATTAGGAAAAATAGCTTGAATAGTATGAACGGTATCATAAGAGTCAGTGAAACCATCATATTTAGTATGATGATTCTTATTTTTGATTAACATGTGATTACCCATAAAAGGTTGGGATGGCTTTAATGGATGCATGAATAAATCTTGTCACTTTACTTGGTCAATGTGCTCTTCCAAAATTTTTGGTGAGAGAGTCCAAACTTAGTTTGTAACTTGGGATAAAGATTATTGGTAAATAGATGAAAGAGTTTAACATCTACCATTTTATGTTCATATTTATCATTTGATGAAATCCTGTGTGGTTTCAGTCTTGAGTTGCTTACAATTAGTAAAAAGGGCCAAAGCATTTTAAGGGAGATCACTAATTTGAAACTCTTGGACTAGAACATTAATTAAATCTTCCAAACTAGTAATGGAATGGGATATAATTTGGTTATACCAATCTAAATCATCACCCATGAGATTTTTTCTAATAGCTTGGTAGTGGAAAAATTATTCAATTTGACCCAATCTTTGTGTAGATTTCCAAATGTTTTTAAGTGGCGAGTAGGATCGGTTGACCCATTGTAATTAATGGTAGAGGTGATGCCTCCTATATCAATGTTAGAAATTTGAGGTTTAATAGAATCATTTTGAAGGTTCTTGATTATTTTTTTAATAAGAAGAGGTTGAGTGATAAGATTACCATGGGAATATTGAGGATGAGGTGGGGGAGCATTTTGGTTATACATGCCCCATGGAACCTATTGACGGTGATTTAAAACATGGATAAGATTATTTTACATTTGCATCATTTAGTTGGCATAATTAGCTTGGAAATCATTCATTTAATTAATTTATTTTAATATAAGTTGATGGATTTGAGTTGTGTTATTGACATTGTGTGAAGCATTGGAATGGGTAGTACTAGCTTGGGTACCACTATGGGTGTTTGTATTAGCTTGAAAAGAATTGTTGGTGAGGTACCAGTAGTATTATATTATTATGTGGAAAAAGATGTACTAGTAGAGGGATGAGAACAAGCATCACTAGAGGCATGATTAACATGGGTAGCAAATGATGCACTAGTGGAAGAGTTGAGAAGAGTGGGTCTTAGAAGAGGCCCACTAGATGTAGAATTGACCATGTTAGTAGATATACTAGGCATGGAGGTAGAGGAAATCAAAGAGGAAGATGTCATGGTATGAGAAGGGATCAAAAGAGAGGGAAGAGGTTGAGAATCAAAGAAACTAGTGTCCCCAAATCTATGTGAGAATGTGGGAGAAGGTGAATGGGGCTCCTCAACTTGACTACTTATCATGAGATGGTAAATAGTAAAAGGATATTTTACTCAATGTTGAGGAAACTCATTGATGAATAAAAACATTTATTGTGTATACTCAAATTAAGGTTGATATTGTAATCAAAAGAGAGGGTTGTAAACTAAAGAGGAATGAGGATAGGTCCCATAATTGGTAGTCTAAGTGGCTACATGCACATTACTTTCATCTAGGGTAAGAGCCATAAAATGCTTATGGGATAACCTATTGGTGTTGTTAAATCTCATTATATCTATTTAATTCAACTTAGTGTTATTTTCAAATAAGAAGTTCATGATGAGGGAGAAAGATTAATGAAGATGAATCTGATGTAAAATCAAATAGGCAGGAAGGATACATAATTGACCAAGTTGACTATCTTCTTAATCGAAGAGGTAGATAAGGTTATAAAGTTAGATATTTTGATTCTATATTTAAAATATTGTATGAATCTGAGCTAATAAGGATATAAGGTCAATTGAGTTGACTTAATACTATAAATTGACTAGTGGAAATGGATATAGAGTTGTACATGTCAACTCTACATTGGAGATAGGGTATGAAATTGAGCTTATAATGGTATAGGGTCCACTAGGTCAAATTAGTAATATAACTTAATTTAAAAAAAGAGATATAGAGTCAAATAGATCAAATTTGTATTATAGATAGGGAAAAAGTAGGTAGAAATGGATACATAGTCATATAGGTTGACTATGTACTACTGACAAGGGAGGACATAGTCTATAAGAGATTATACTAGATATAATGATAGGATTATAAAATAGGGATAATTTTTTTAATAATTGAAGTAATAAATGGAATCAAATACATAAACAATTGGATCAATGTGAGTTATCCAATTGGGACACACAATGAAAAATATTACACCAATATTGGCTAATGCAAGTTTTTTCAATACAATAAACAATGATTAGAGAGAAAGAAATAAAATAAAAAATACATGCTAACTAAGTGGTCATGTTATGTGTTATTAGATTATTATAAAGTGTTTTTTTAAGTGTAATAAGGGAGTTGGCTAAAAATAGGGAACTAAAATCAATCTATGGATGGTTTTAGGATGTTTAGGCTGAAAGGGATCTAGGTTGGTAATGGTATTGGCTTGGTATTATGGTGTACCCCCTCACTTCACAATCCTACAACCATAAGGATGTTGGGTGATTTTTCCATATATAACATTAACCACGTATTTATACTTGATGAGAAAACCAAGTCAGCTTCCCCATGGTGTTGAAATCCAAGTACATAGGCCTTTAGAAGATAAATGTTCAATGTATTTTGAATATTATGTGATTTGGTAGTGTGTGAAAAAGGATAAATTAGTGTAACTAAATTGTAATTTAGAAAACCACTTAATTAGACTATGTGAGCAACTCTAAGCATGCAAACAATTAAAAATGAAAGCATGAATTAATTACTAGCAAATAGTTTTTAATTCTCAAATTTAGAATGGTACAGAGTAAATTCAGGTGACACTATATGAAAATAGTATATAATAGAGTTGACTAGATTGTTATAGTTATGCAGAAGCAAGAGTCTTTAAGAATAGATTCAAATAGGTTAACTCAACCTTTTAGACAAAAGAGAACCTATAGAACTAAGTCAAGTAGGTTGACTTAGTTTGTTGTAGGGTTGTATTTTTAAATAATACTAACTTTTAAAAAATAGAATTGAAATGAAGTACTGATATGATAGAGAGAAAGAGAGGAACCTTGGTGGGTTAGAAGATGATTAGGATTGCAAATTTTATGTTGAACTGCCTTGAATGCTACTTTCAAATTATGCAAATGAAGTTAATTGGTTTGACCTAATTCTACAAAACTCTTTGTGCTAAAGAAAGATAAAATGATCAAGTCAACCTGTTCAACCTAGTTTGTTGATTTGGATGTTGATTGAGAGACTAAGTCGATCTGTTTGACCTAGTTTGTTGATCTAGATGTTGGCTAAGAGACTAAGTTGACCTGTTCAACCTTGTATTAATATCTAGGACTAAAGAATAATTCTATGTCAACCCATTCAATCTAGTAACATATATTTGATCAATACCTAAACATAAAGAATAAAGTTTTTTTAATAAAAATGTGTGTTAAACCTTTGCACAAAAAGTTAAAAATATACCAATTATTTCAATACAGTATCAAAAATATAGAAAAATAATAATATGATAGAAATAAAATCTTCAAGGGTTATATTCACATTGTGTTCACCATAATATATTTAATGGAAAATGTAAAAGATATACAAAGCAATCCCAGTATGGAGAAGATAAATCTTACTTACACTTTTGATTAGGGATACATTAGATAATTAAGGTCATGCTCAATATAGATCCACTAGACCTATCCAATGGATCTCTTACCATAATAATATCATTAGGGAGGGTTCTAAAACCCCTAGTCTAGCAAAACACATAATCACCCCAACTAGGTCCTATGTTTTCATACTCATTAAACTAATAACAAGTAAAGTCTAATCTAGTGCTCAAAAAATCTTGTGGAAAAAAGTCGGGGTAATAAACAGTAAAATTAAACATATACAAAAGACATATACTCATGTGAATGTATATATAATCCTAATGCATATAAGATAAGTGTAAATAAATATCTATCTACTCTTACAAAGGTGGATAAAAGTTAGGAATACTTACCTTTGAAGATAAATCTATCGAGCCTCAATATCTCCCTTGGCCAAGGTGATTTGCAAGAATTTTTTATGGTATGTAAGGATGACAAGGATAAATTAGCTCTAGGATACACAACCTATCAATAAAATGAAGAGACTTATTCACAAGACAAGATCCATATCTCCAAAGAAAGTATGAAACCTTAAGCTTTCTCCTCAAGTAGAATGGTGGATAATCAAATGTGAAATATATCTTGCTTCTTCTTCTCTTCTCTTAGAAATGGAAAAATGAATGTGTTTATATAGGTAGATATAACCCTAAACCATTCCTAGAATTTAGGCCAAAAAGATTGACCCAACTGACCTAGTATCATACTTGACAAAAATAAACTAGTTCATGGACTAGGTTTTCCAAGGGTTGACCTAGACCCTAATAAATTTTGTCAATAAGGATATAAGTTCAATGGGGTTGAATTGTAATGTAAAGTACCAAAAAGGGGTTTAGGCTAGGGAAATGGATAATAAAGATGGTAAAAAACTAGAGGAGGGTGAAAAAAAGGAGGTAAAGTTTAGTGAAATGGTTTTTGAAGACAAGTGTGTAGGTAACAAGTGGAAAAAGGGACAATAATCTTGCGAAGCACCAATGGTTTGTGCACCCCTTTCTCTGTCCATCCCTTAGGGCGTGCACTAAGAGATTGAGACTTGTTGATTTATTGCAAGATAGAAAGCATCCACAATAAATAAGTATTTAAAATATTATTTGTATATAATAATAAATAATTTAACTAATTTGTAGACTTAGTGACACTTCAAATTCTAAATTTTACAATTTTATACATACTAAGAAAATAATGTAATGATTTAGACAAAGCTAACCTATGCCCTTATCAAAATGAAGTGTTATTTTCTAAAATTACTTGATGAGTGATTCATAGGTATAGATTATGACCAAATATGCAATTATTATTTATTTTTATATATTTGTAACTTAATTTCTAGTTGTGAATCTTGTGCAATAAATTATTTCAATTCAAAAATCTATGTGAGAAACATTATGGAAACATGTAAAATTGAATAGTAATGATAGCACGAAGACCATGGCATTATCATAAATAAAATAATCAAAATATTTATAATGACGTGTATGTGGAATCAAGTAGACATAGTAACATTCTCAATATAGATGTTAGATATGAGCTAGGTAGTGATAAGTTGACCAAAAATAAATACTAAAATCAAAATAGAAATACTCAATAAGGGCTGAATTTTATTTATCATAGAATCAAAAAAATTGTAATATGCATGATGTCCATCATGACTTCGAAGACTTAGAAAATAAGTGTCATGGCTATGAAATACACACACTCACACAAACAAAGAGTATATGTAAAAACACATAAAACATGGAATAAAAAGTGAAATGGCCCCATATAATGGACATACTAAAATTTAAATCATTCACATAGAAACACACAATATGCATAGAGCCACATGTAAGGACATGTTAAAATATCTATTACCCACAAAAGCACTGAATACACATAAGACATGGAGAATAGAATATAAAATGTGAAGCATGCAAAAGTAAATGTAATCGATCAACAAAACTAGTTACTAACATCATTATACTCATAAAATTAGTTATATAGTAAGACATTAATGCAAAATTAGGCAAAAAATATTGATAAATTTTGTAGAGTATAACTAAGTTATGAATAGAAAGGAATACCAAAATAATGATAAAAAATATGTAAAAGGATACCCCTAGTGAACTTGCTAATAAATAAACAAGTATTAGGAGGTCTATGGATTTTTTAGATATGAGAATTGATATCATGCATTTAATGGGGCATGTCTAGATGAATAAAATGATAACAAAATACATTACTGTCTAAGAAAAGTACTTTTGCTAGTGTCACATTTATAGGTCTGAGATAATATCATGACCTACAAATTTGTTTGGAAATTAAAACCTGTATTTTTTGCATTCAATATTATATAGTTGTGAATGATATTTTATATAAATTGGATATATAAAAACTATTTCAAATAATTTGTATTTAAACCCACTAAAGTGGAGTGGATAAAACTTGGTCCAAAAATTATCTTTCCATGTTTCAAATAATTTGGACTATTTCAAACTATTTGGGCATAGATACTTTTGAATAAATTGGACTATTTCAAATAATTTGGACTTACACGAACTAAAGTTGAGTGGAGAATTTTTTTTATAATTTTTTTTCTATATTCCAAATAAATTGGACTATTTCAAACTATTTGGGCATAGATCATTTCGAATAAATTAGACTATTTTGAATAATTTCAGCTTATACCCACTAAAGTGGAGTGGATAATATTTTCTCCAAAAATATTTTTTCTATATTCTAAAAAAAATTATATTGTTTCAAACCATTTGGGGAAACATCATTTCAAATAAATTAGACTATTTCAAAAAAAATGGACTTATACCCATTAATGTGGAGTGGAGAATATTTTCTCTAGAAATATGTTTTCTATATTCCAAATAAATTGAACTATTTAAAACCATTTGGGCACATATCATTTTGAATAAATTGGACTCTTTTGAAAAACATGGGATTATACACAATTAATTCAACTAGAGAAAATTTTATCTAAGATTATTTTCTACATTCTAAATAAATTTGACTATTTCGAACGATTTGGACACAAATCATTTCAAATAATTTTGACTTATATCTACTTACATAAATTAGAGAGAATTTTCTCCAGAAATAAGTTATATTTTATATTATTTAGACTCTTTGGATCTTTGAAGAGTTCCTTGAGGATACTAAGCACCTTACTAGGACACATGGAACACTTCTAGTCCTTTAGGCTGATTGATCCTTTGACATAAATTCCATTATAGGGACACGTGGTACCATTTGACTAGTCCTATGCCCACAAATCAATGAGATAGTCTTTATACTTCAAGCCTCAAAGTTTACTAATAAGTGGACTAATTCATCTTTGGACCTCGCTACTAATCTTAGCCCCATCCCTAAAAACATGGAAAAATCATATCTTGAAGGTATATCAAGGTCATTCAAGTTATCTAAAATATGAAGAATAGGAAGATCACTAATGCACAAATGGTTAGTGTATTTAAAAATGAGGAAGAAAACTCATGCATGGGTATTAAATACATTTAAAGAGGGTGTCAAGATAAAATTAGGTGCCAAAACATATAAAATTAAGGGAATGAAAAAATTCTAAACATTACAGACTTCATCCAATAAGAGTACTCTACTATCTTCTCTCGATATACTCCCATGCATAAAAATTGAGACCCAAATTTTGTTAGAAAAAAGTAATAACCTAACATAGATTATAGGTATAGTCATGGATAGGATCTAGTTGTTGATCCCACTCATAGATACACATAAAGAATAAATGGGTATTTGGATAGGTCTTTGACAAACCAAATACAATGACTTGGATCTTTATGACTTTGTAGAAATAACTGAAGCCACTCTCTTAACCCAAATAACACAAAAAAGTGCATAAGTAGGAGCTCTTACACTTCAAAATCTAATTTAGGGTTCTGACACAAATATCCCAATCATGTTACCTATATTTCAATAGTTGGATGAAGTCATGCTTACCTTGTTAATAAGATACAACCAGGGCAACATTCATTTGTCCCAAGGTATCACCATCTAGATTAATGCATAGATCATGGTGAAAGCTATAAGCCTCATGAATCATTGCAAATCCTTATTAACATACAAGTCCACTACACTACCAATTCATTCAATTTTTTGGGAGAAATTTTTGACAAGGGAAGGTAGAGGAACCCCAATTAACTCCATTGAGGATGTTCTAGTGTGCATTTTGGTAAAGTGTATAACAAAGAAGTTTTGGTAGATAATAAATTAGGCCAAGAAATAAATTAAAGGAGTAATTGACATTATCTATCACATGATATGCCTGAATGAGAACTTCAATTAGCTTGAGTTTTGTGCATCTGAGCTTAGAACTAATATTGATAAGGTATTTTTAGGTAGCCCACAAAATTTCTTATATTGGTTTTTGGTTTCTTTATGCTTCACATAATGGAAGTTTTTGTTAGGCCCAATAAATGTTACTAGGGACTTTTGGTAGATAATAAATTAGTCCAAGCAAAAAAAAAAGGAGTAATTGACATTATCTATCGCATGATATGCCTAAATGAGAACTTTAATTAGCTTGAGTTTTGTGCATCCAAGATTACCACTAATATCGATAAGGTATTGTTAGGTAGCTCAAAAAAATTCCTATATCAATTTTTGGTTTCTTTATGCTTCACATAATGGAAGTCTTCACTAGGCCTAGTAAATGTTACTATGGACTTTTGGTTTGTTACTTCCCTCAAAGACATCACATGGATAAAGATAGGGAAATATTATAATAAATGAGGGTAGTTTAACACATGGTGGATTGAGGCTCTATATTTTATTAGGTCACACCCTCAAACTCCATAAGATGTCATGAAATATTTGGGTAACATGCATCAGTAACTAAGTTTTACAATGGTATTCAAATCAAGGTGCATGAGAACAAACTATGAAATAAAGGAAAATAGAGTAATAGGAGTAGAATGTATATCAAACCACAAGGATTGGACCCAAT
>JARHVA010006961.1:282500-285000 GCA_037957365.1 Torreya grandis | reverse complement strand
CTCGACCATAACAGACACTTTTTACACTTTTAAAATATATATATATTCTAAAACAAAAAAAATACAATTACTTCTACAATCTATTTATGCTATTTAACATATGCACACATAGTTTCAATTATAAATATTCATTTAAACATTTGAAAAAATATATAAATGCTCAGGAACATGTAACTATACTCATTACACACTAATCCACAATTTCTATTGGCTATTTTTTAACATACATATGATATACATGTTTATAATGAATACTCATAACTTGACCATAACAGACACTTTTCACACACACACACACACACACACACACACACACACACACACACACACACACACACAACTAATCATATTCTAAAAAAAAAAAATACAATTACTTCTACAATATATTTATGCTATTTAACATATACTATGTCTTGAAGACAATAAATTATCTTCATAGTATACATAATCTTTATTTCAAAGCCTCTTTGGTGAAAAATTATATATATATATACATATATACATATATATATATATATATACATATATACATATATACATATATATATATATATATGTATATATATATATATAATGTATATATATATATACATATATATATATATATATGTATATATATATATATATATATATATACATATATATATATATATATACATATATATATACATATATATATACATATATATATACATATATATATATGTATATATACATATACATATATATATATATATATATATATATATATATATATATATATATATTTTCACCAAAGAGGCTTTGAAATAAAGATTATGTATACTATGAAGATAATTTATTGTCTTCAAGATATAGTATATCACATATTGAGTTATTTTAAATAAGATGAATTAAACATTTAAATGGGTGAATAGAACCAATTTCAAGTCAACATAATAATAATATGAATCCATGCGTCAAAGTCCAAAGATAATGAAGTATATTTTATTGTCTTCTACTCTCTCCTATCGAGAAAGAAAAATAAAATTATAATGTATTTTACAAAATAAAGATAATTTATATAATCTAGTATATGAAATTGTATAATTGGACATTCATTGAAAGGGGTTTTTCACCTATTTTTTGCCTTTTTGTAGTTTTTGCATCTACACTCTTTCATTAAACCTTTTATTCTTTATACCTTGCAAGATATTATGCAATATAGTAAATAAAAATTCTCATCATCATTGGATCTGATATTTATATTTAAAATGAGTGTTTTTTGTAGAGTTTTACCTTGACATGTTTTTGTGGAGGCTTTAAGCTATAGAGTTGTGTCTTTGGCTATTTTCTTTGAGACACAAATTTATAGAGTTATGTTGTGAATGATTTCAATTTAGATATAAATAGATAAAAAAATATTTTTGTCAGTATTATAAATAATTTATAAATAAATAATTCTATAATTGTAAAAATATACATGATCTTATCTTACCTTCTTCAACTTACAATTATCATGTTAATTTATTTGATTTATTATTATTATTATTATTATTATTATTATTATTATTATTATTATTGTTATTATTATTATTATTTCTTCACTTTCATTCAATGACATATTACCTACACACCAAAATATTTCTAAGCTATTAGGTTTAAAAAATAAAACATACACACTAAAATATTGTTAATATGTTTTTTTTCAAAAAGTAATGCTTCATTATAAAATAAATTGAAAATGTTATGAACCTAATAATGATAGAAGCGATTGTTCTTGTATTGGTTGCCATAAATCTGTTAAATATTTTTAAAATTCAACATTAAAAAATTATTTTTTATTCAATTGATATAATGCAAGATAAATTCCTTTGAATTTTTATACAAGCAATCACCAATCCATCCCCTGTATATACCCCTAGCACTTCATATGTATATGAAATATTGAAAACAAAGATAAGTTTCTCCCAAAAGAAGTTATCTAATTTATTTTTGAATGGCTTTCCTATTTTGTGTGAACTAATACATTGAAATATTGGTATATCTTTAATGATGTCAACACCATCCTCTAATTTACTTTGTTGTGAATGAAAGATAAAATTTTCAAGATGAAAATTAGTGGAATCTTGAAAAAATTGATACCTATAATATGAGTCCAATTGAGTCCATCATTATCTGGACCCTAAAGTATGACACCCATAATTTGCATATAATGGAAAGGACCAACACACACCTTTCTAAGAGAGTCCTAAAAAGTAACTAATGCTTAAGTTTGAAAATTCTGAATACATTGAAATATTCAATAATAACTTTATCTATCAATACCTGATGAAATATGTGAAGTTTTTATTCCTTAAAATCTTCAATGAAATTCAAAATATTAATAATTACCAAATTGGAATTCGCACCAACAATGAACATTTCACTAAAATCTTCTAAAATAGTGGTCAAAGACATGGGGGGCAGGGGGCGGGCGGCGGTGGCGTAACATTAATTAAAGATTCATATATTTGTCTTAGTAAGATTAAATCCATCACTG
>JARHVA010006961.1:87500-277500 GCA_037957365.1 Torreya grandis | reverse complement strand
ATATACCTCAAAGGGTGTTATCATATATTTAGGGGATGTTTAAGGTATCTCCTGGGATATGCCTTTCAAAACATTTAAATAAAGGATTCAAATTATATCTCCTAATATATACCTTCAAATTAATCATGAATCTATTACAAGGTAGCAAAAGTTTTAAGTGTTCCATGCTCTTATGTTCTTGAGACCTACCAGGTGGTACTCCTTTGATGATTATACTTGATGAATCACTTTAATTCACTTCAATCTTAGGCATTCTAAAATTTAAATATCCCACCAGAATTTAGTTCTTGGATGTTAATTTATAGGATTTTTTCAGAACAAAGTACTTAGAACTCAAAGCTACGCATTTTGGTGTTTGACAAAAAAATTCAAAACTTTTGTTCAGGATACTTGTAAATAATGTTCTACCTTGACCCATGACTTTTGAATACAAAAATATTTATTAATCAATAAAATAATTTCAAAGAAAAGATGAAATGACACTTGGTAGAGGGTAATGATGTTGTAATCCTACTAGATGTCAATAATGCCTATGTGACATACCAACAAAATGATGAGGCAAAGTTCATATTAAATAAATATAATGAATTTATAGGCATTGAACATTAATGGTGCATAAAATTTAAATCAATACCAAATATATATTATAAAATTAAAAATTATGATGTGCCCATTCAATCTCAATTTAATCTATAAATTCACTTACTCTCTTATGATTTATCCTTGTCACTAGTGTCTTTGACTTAAAAACATAATTAGGAGAGCTAAGTCATCAAATTTCAAAAAATATTCAACTCAACTTCAAACCAATGACATCATCATCTAGGGAATTTTGGGGAAATATCCCTCATTCAAGGTTCTCCATCAAGGATTCTAATAAGTACATGAAGACAATCTTTAAAATTATTCTATTCAACCATGACTATAACAACTACTCAATGTTTTGGGATTCCATACACCAAGTTGACATGCACACACATGAAAAGAACCTAGCTCTAGACCATCTCCAATTGTCTATAAACCTCCTCCAATTCATGAGATGAGGGATACACTTCATATATATGAATCTATAATTTATGTCATGTATCAACCTTTTGTGAGACTAGTTATTCATAGGTAAGATATCAGGTGGAGTGTACCTACATCACCTCAAGGATAATACGATCATAACAATTATCTATGGTGACACATTTCAAAGGTACCTTTATCTTCCTATCCCAAACACTACCTATGCTATTTATAGAGTAGTGTCATGGAATAAATAAAATTTTATTGAGTAACTACTTAGCAGTTGGATGCTCCCCAGAGAGATAATCAAATTGAAAGATGAGAAACCCACCCCAATAAAAAAATTTAGAATGGGAATTTAGATTAGGATGGCCCTATTGAATAGGATATTTGGATACCCTACCCTAAAATTACTCTAAATGGAATGGGTTTTTCTGTTGGATTCACTAAGGATGTTAGAATTGACCTTTTCTCTAAGAGAACTTATTAGAGCAAGGTTATGAGAACAAATTTTGCATAAAGATAATAGGCCTATAGAATGCCACTTTTACATGATGTCTTACTTGTTTGACATGTTTTTTGGGATGGTATACATCATCAATATCTCACTCTAGATCTCCCTCAATAGTATATAAACAATATAACATGCAAATTTTATTCTTTCATTCATATATATTTGTACACTCACAATATTGTGTGGGTTACTGAAGATGTTTACCTATAGGTATGGATGATCATCCACAAGTCCCATTTTCTTAGGATATCAAAGATTATCATGGATACACTATTGATTAGGGGAGACTACTGGCAATTAGGGGAGACTACTGGCTATACCTTGACTATATAATAATCAAGGTGATTGGTCATAAGGTTACACCCCTATGACTCTCCTAGTATGCCCTATATAAGTTGGTAGATAAGGAAATAGCCTACTAGATATGGTGGATTATATATGAAGATATGTATAAGAAGAAGAAATTTGACATTCATGGCTCACACTTAATGATTGGATGAATGTGATACACCAATAGGAAGCACTTCTATGAGGTTGGAAGATACAAATAATACTACTCATTGGATTTAGTACTGCACAATGACTAGGAACTCCATTGATCATTTAATCACTAAGAAATGAACCTAGGAAGTGATGCTTTGATATCATAGAACCTTGTTTTATGCTCTATCCTTCCCTCTTTTTGAATTTTATTTGACTGATATATACCCACTCTATATTAATTATCACCCATCCATATCACCCACATATATTTAGTTTCTTTACTATGATTCATTTCACTACAAGCCAACTCGATTAACAACCTACATGCTTTGTTTTTTATTCCACCATAGGGTTATTTAATCCATACCTACAAATTTTACCCTAGATGTATTTCATATCCACTGATATACTAAAATGTTAGAAGCTACCTCATTTAAACTTTAGTTGGTGCATAAGACCAATATCAATAAAAAGTGGAATTTTCCTTCAACTTGAAGCCACTAATTGAAGGGCCTTGTAATACCTTTAAGGGTACATTCAAGGTATATCCTAAAAGACACATTCAAGTTACCCATGAAGGTATTATATAGGTTTAAAACATTCTTAGATAAATTTAAAAAGATTTTCACCTTGTATTTTTATTCTCTCAAATCCTCAGAATAATGACACTCGATATCTCTTCATTAAAATGGTCTTGTAGAACATACATCAAAGGGCATTGTCATATATTCCATGGGATATTGAATGTATCTCATGGGATATACCTTCAACATGAATATGAGTGAAAATTTCCTTCACTTTGAAAGAACTAGTGGGTGTTACCTTGAAGTTCTTTGTAACATCTTTAAGTGTACCTTCAACATATCTCCTAAGAGATACCTTTAAAAATGTGTAATGGTGCATTCAAGGTATATATCATAAGATATACCTTTAAGTTACCCATGCATTTATTAAAAAGTAGTAAAAGGTTTAAGTGTTATGTGATCCCATGCTCTATAGAATTTCTAGGTGGAACTCCCTTGGTAATTTTGTTCTATGATTTCACTCGACAAATCCCTCTAATGCATTTTGGTCATTAGCACTTCACACTCTTCATATCTCATAAAGATTTATTTTTTTAGAGTTTTCCTTCAGAGGATTTGTTTGAAATATTGTATTTAATAATATAGGGTGGGGGACCCAAGTTTGTATTTTCTAGGAATTATAACTTTTTAGAACTTACTCTTTGGACACTATTCTTTAAGAACCAGGTCTCTAGTTTTACACTTCAATTTATATGCATCTTTGAAAAGATTTATTTATATATTTTACTTGGTAGATCCCTCAAACACATTTAGGTATTCAACAAATTTACTCATTAGAATAGTTTTACATGTTTTGGTGTTTAGAGAAAATGTTTGAAACATTTGTTTGAGATGCTTGTAAATAATGTTATATATTGACTCTCAAATTTTGAGTACCAAAAGATTCAATACTCAATAAAATAAAGCTAAAGAATTGATGAAATGACACTTTAAATAGGTAAATGATGTGGCACTCCTACTAAATCTCAGTAGTGCTTTGTAATACCTTTAAGGGTAACTTCAAGGTATCTCCTAGGAACTACCTTTCAAACATGCATGATAGTGGATTCAATGTATGTCCTAAGAGATACCTTCATGTTACCCTTGAAAGTATTATAAGGTAAATAAAGTTTTAATTCTTTCATAAGGTATTATAGAGATTAAAAAATTATTAGTTAATTGGTAAAGTTTAAAGTTAAAAAGCTTTTTACTTTGCATTTTTTTACCCCCAAATCCCTGAATGTATGACATTTGGTATCCCTTAATTAAAATGGGTTCACATAGGATTAAATAGTTCTTTAATTTGTAATCTAGTGCCCCTTACTTCCATTATCTCTTGGCCTCTAAAATCTCAACACATGGGAATATCTTGTTAACATATAACCATGGAAGGTTCAAGCATAATGAAAGGTATTAAGCTATAGATTAATGAGGAGTTGATACCTGTCATCATCCATAGCAATTGACTTTGAGTATGCATTAATGATCATTAATAGTTGTCTCAAAGGTGATGAATGAACATTCATAATAGATTAATGTTTTCCATATGGAATGTAATTAAACCCACTAAATTTAATTATAATTTTCATAATGGAAAAAACATTTATTCCAAAAAAAATTATCTCCATTAATAGTACACAAATACATTCAATTTTTGAAGCTTGTGAATGATATATGTGAAATATATTTTGAAGGGGAATTCACTTAGCCTTTATTCTCAATCAAAGACCTCATATTCAAACTCTTATACATTTATAATCCCTAATTAGTCAAATATGATTATGAATTCAAACCAATATTTTTAACATAACTAGATGCATACATCTAGTTCATTAATGTCATCAACTTCCAAATAATCAAATATCCCTTATTTTTATGCTTTCATTAGTGTTACTAAGTATGTTTTTATAGTATTTGATAATGGTGTGTTAGATTTAAAATTCAACCATTATTCTATATTATGGCATGAGGTATAATCAATAATGCCTTACTCAGATTGGTACAAAATTACACCAACCTCTAAGTAGTACATTGATGATTTGCTACCCATCAAGGTGTAGGGTCTTCATTAGGTAATTGTGAAACTTGAAGTAATGTCATTGATAGACCTTCTCAAAGACTATTTTTCAATGGAACTTTTATTGGTGATTGCTTATATATTAGGAAAAATAAGAAAGTGGTTTCATAAATTTAGAGTAGGGATTTTGAGAGGTATATTATGTTACCTTCCCTTGAAACAACCTACAATCAAAACATGGTTAATGTTTGGCTTGAACAAAACACTATAAAGGGGAAATTGAAAGATTGGCTTGTCAAGGGATAGAAATTGAATCACAAAGGGGACGTTACATATAATTACATCATTAAATTTAGGTATGTGGTTAGGATAGAAATGACTTTATTTAATTGAATATATGGCTTTTTGGGTATTACATATGTTCAAGTTGAGTGGCTTCTATTGTTAGACATTTTTTTGACCTCTTATCAATTATTTGCACTAGGAAAAATTATATGTGGCGTATTGAAGTATCAAATGTTCTATCCATACCAAAGTCTATTAGATGGTATTTTTTTACATAATATCATATTTGTTGGATGTTATTATGGGAACTATTTAAAGAAAATATTGTGAGTTTTGTCAACCCTCAAAAGAATATGTGGATAACATAATTGGTGAAGATTATTCATTTATGTTCATTCACATATACAACTATGAAATTGAAAAAATATGCAATGAATTTTACCCTAGGATATATCATGAAATCAATGGGAAATTTATGCCCACATTATTCGATAACATTCTGAGGACATTCCATGAATGGGGATACTATTGGTTCTATCTATATGTTACTATCATTTGGATTGAAGGGATAAGGAATTCTCACTTATTACTACCACACCATGTTGAAAATAAGATTATTAAACAAGAAATATATTTTTAGGTTTATAATAGTATTGATGAGGAAATAGGTCAGTGAAATTTGGATAAGTATTTTAAGACTTCCATGAGTATTAGTGAAATGTAGTATGTGGTCAGATCATATTTCAACTAGGTTATCAAAATCAGGACGATCATAATCTAAAATTGGCACCATTCATAGAATGGGATATGACAAAAATGGTTAGAGGATAACTTCAATAGATTTAAGTGAAGAATAAGGTACATGTTTCTTATGGGAATGAGGAGTATGACCATGATCCCATATTTCAAAATACGATTGATGATTTGGTTGTATGGAATAATATGAAGGATATGTTGATGCCCATGGTCTAGGCTCAGGCATTATAGTATAATCCTCAAGCCACTCATGAAGAATATTAAAGGGTATTGAATCACTAGTGGCCACCATCCCATACTCATGTCTCTCAATAAAATTATTAATGTCTTTGTCCTCTACAAGAGATTATATATGAGCAACCAATTAACTTTGGTGTCTACAAATAATTTAATACATAGCTCAAAATGGATATTTTGAGGGGTCTTACAATTCCTTAATTTCATTCCTGGATAAAATATTATGACACCCATGTTTTGGACATAACTACTAGAAGAAATAGATTGATAGATTCTCCAGGTGAAGAAAGGAATAGTTTTGTGATGACTATTTCCCCCGCTTAACAAATCTAACCCATGTGAGTCTTCTATATTTATTGAAAGCTTCTTTCTTTTCCATTCCAATTATTTTTGATTTTCCCATATCTACTATGGCTAGCCCTTCATCACTTATATCTATTAATGAGTATACCTTTAGTCATGGTAACTCTACCATTTCACCTCTAAACACCTTTCATCCCACCTCCAAAACAAATATTATCATGCCTTCACCACCATCTCCTGTGATGCCTCCTACCACTATTGTTCCTTCAGCCATGTCAGCTTCCATTCCACCTTCCACTCCCCTGATCATCACCTACCAGAGGAATCTAAATGATTTTCTTACTCTTATTAAGATAAGCTCTTTGGAATAAAGTCCACATATTGGTCTATCAACTATGGAATAATCTCCTAAGAGGGAAAAATTAGAGGAAACTGAGAAATAAAATGAAGGATACACTCAGTCAAGGTTGTTTATGGAAGAAGAAATAGAACAATTATTTTTAGTTAATTACCTGGATGATGAAGATGAAAAATATTCTTTTGAGTAAATAAAAGAATAAGAGTAATGAAATATTGAATAGACTCACCTAGATGATGAAGAGATAGAGTTTGAGAAAGCCAAAGCATTGAGTCTAGGAGAGCAACAAGTCCTCACAGAGCAATCAAGCTAAAATATTATTGAGGTTGATACTATTTCTTCATATAACAATGTTAAAATCCCATTTGTATGTTTTTTATATCTCATGGTTTTATATTTATTCCTCCTAAGGATTCATCAATTCTTTCCCTGTAGTTAAAAAAGATCCCATAGAAGAGGGTCCATTTTGAAGACCAGGTATTTGTGTTTATTTTTTATCCTTTGATCCCACCCATTTCAAAAATATATTTACCATGAATAGGAGTGCCCATTCCATAGGCCTCACTAGTATCCTTAGTCACATTAATAGTGGAGAGAAACCATGGCTTGTTCAGGTATATAGATGAGGTCTCACCAAGAAGAGAGCTATATCTAGGGGATAGAATTATCCACCAACATAGCCTATTTCCCACTCAGATTAATACTTCCATAGTTACTCCATTAATTACACATCCTCATATGAATCCTCCACATTTTTCATCTCAAATACTAAATCCAATTAAGGAAACAAGGTTGTTCATAGTTCCCCAATCAGTGAAAGAGATGCAAGAAGTTGGGGATGAAAGACAAAATCTAGTTGTAACTAAATTTCCCACAATATCCACTAGGTTTGATAATAAGAGTGAGATAATTAAGTGGTTGAGGAAGACAAAGTCAGGGCACCTTGGTACAGGTGAGTAAATGGAGTTTGATCATAGAGAAAATATTTTCATGTTGTAAATAAGATGAATAAAAACCTAGGGGATCCTACAAAATTTCATGAGAACTTCAAAGATTTCATTGATTCCATAGGGACATCCTTAATGGAAATGCACCATATTAGTGAGGAGGCATTGAGAAGGTAGAAATAAATGCAAATCACCCAAGAACATAAATAAATTATTGATGATGTACATGGTGAAGCCAATAAGTTGTATGATATTTTTTATAATATTTGGTCCTCCATATTAGCTACCCAACCTAATCGAGTAAACATCACCGAGTTGTGGTACCAGATGAAAAATTAGAAAAGAGGTTGAATTTCTTGATTTTGTATTTAAGGAATAGTTATTTCAATCATTTGAATTTAATGTTTGGTATGCCCATGACGTGGTGATTGAATTATGTCATTGTAAAAAGAGATGCCTCTCTTAGTTAGCTTAATTAGTTGAATGCATTATTGGATCTTTTTCTGAGATATAAGAGTGAGGCCTTGGAATTTTTAGTAGATATGAAGGTCACTCAGGGGATTGGTCTTACTTGTGAATTGGTCAATAGGATTAAATTTTGGAGCCTCCTTCATGCAATAATAGATAGTTTTAATGGGTTGGAGGAAACTATATATAGAACCAATAAGGAGGTTATACACCTAGTTAGTTTTGAAAAAAATAGATTAACTCAGGCTAAATCCTTAGTAGCTAGATTGAAGATCTTAGAGGAATATCAATGTAGGTTAATGTTTTAGGAACACATAATTATTAATCCTTCTTTTCTCAATTTTGATATTGTAAATAAATAATTTGAGGTAGGGTTAGATTAGAGGAACAACTTAAATAAAAAGAGAATCTTCATCTTTAGTTTTGATTACTCAACTTTATATAAGTGATCCTATAATAACTCAAGCCTCTGAGTCTTCTGGGATTACAATAATGTAAACTCTAATGGGTCCAGTGTTCATTTCACCCACATTTACTGTCATAAAAAATTTAATTTATTATTCAACTCCTCCAACTACCATTGCCACATTAACACCATGATTTGAAATTATTATATATGTGCACATATATTTAAGGTGGAACTATAATTCCTAATATATTTATTATATATACATATTGTATTTTTGTTGGAGATTCTATGTTTAGACACTTCATCCTTTACATGATCTTGAGCCTGTGGCTATATTTATGGACTTGTAATTTTAGACAAAGATTAAAGAGATGAGGCCTTCCAATATCAAGCATATAAATACATGTCACCTCTTGATCCCAAAGAGTGGATAATTTTTGTTGTTCAGACTAATAGGAAATTCAAAAGAGTTTTGCTTCACTTTGTCTTTATTTACAAATATTGATTCTTATCCAATTATGTGGATTAATTAAGACATTCTATTATTCTGGTAATTTAGTACTTATATTTATGTATGATTTATCCATTTTAAATATAGTCATTCATTTTAAGCTATAAATGATTTGAATATATTTTCCATGCTAATCATAATCCTTCTTGAAGATGTGCAATAACAATATAACAATTGGGCACTTTTGACTTTACATTTTTAAGTATATTATATCTGATTGTTGGTGTGCTATAGTATATTTGACACTTAGGATTTTATGCATTCAAATTATGTAATTTGGCAAACAAAATTGAGTATTTTCCATTTGTGCATAAATAATTTTTCCTTCACCTTGAAGTCGCTACTAGGTGATAAATTGAAGGGCATTGTAATACCTTCAAGGTATCTCTTAGTATATACCTTTCAAACATGCATAATAATGGATTTATCTTTCAAGATATCTCTTATGAGATACCTTAAAGATAAACTTGAAGATATTTCAAGACCCTTGATGGCATCTCATAGGAGATACCTTGAAGATAGTTGTTGTATATTCAAGGGAATGTTAAAGGTATCTCATAACATGCATATGAGTGTAATTTTCCTTCACCTTGAAATAATTATTGGGTGTTAAAATAAATTATTATTGGCCTCATATAACCCTATATCATCTATTTATCTCCCCCTCAGCAACCATATTTATTATAGTTATTTGAATTTAAACTTTTTGGGAGTTGTTTAGTGTTTGGAGGAAAAATAAAGTGGTAGGTGGAAGGACAATTAGTAAAAGATAAAAAAATGAGACAAAAATTTAATTTAAGCAAAGGGAAAAGGAAGAGATTATCACAATAGTATCAATCATAAAAATAGAGAAATAGCCTATAGAAAAAGAGTATCAATAGAAGAAAATGCCTAGAGAATATAGAGTTATAGCCTGAAGGAAGTAGACTAACATAAAAACAAACTATGTAAGTCAGATAAAGAACTTCAGCGTAGAGAATAAGAAGATAGAGAAGATAGCATGTAAAATTAGACCACATAAAATATCAGAAGAAAATAATAGAGAATAATAAAAATACAAATAGACATCAGTCTAGTAAAGAGTAGGTAGAAGAATAAATATAGTCAACATAATATAAGGAAAGTATAACAATTCTTTTTAACATTTTGTAAAAGTTTTAACTGTGTAAGTTTATTCATCAAATCCAATTGTATTAAAGTTTTAATATCAAATTAATATATTATTTTTTAGAAATTTTTATGCTAACACTCTACCCTCCCCAATTCTATCCTTCTTGGATGATCATTTTGTGCATTTCCATCACTTGTGTGAAGATTTGTGATTAGTCTGAAGTTAGAGTTTATTTTTTATTCTCTTATCAACCTAATCATACACATTTTATTTTTATACAAATAAATTGTATCATATACATTAGGTTTTAAGCCCATTTACACAAGGTAGAAAATAGTTCTATTTCATGGAAACAACTCCCTACATTTGATGGAAAGAACAATGATGTGTAGAGCATCATAATAAAGACATATTCAACTATCAATATATATTGGAGTTGGTTAAAGGTTGATATAATATGTTTTAAAACATATTAACCTTAATGTAATTAACCTAATAAAAAAGGAATGAATTAAAAGAGAATAGGATAAATGATGCCAAGGCACTCAGCTACGTAAAAATAGCACTAGTTGATTCAATATTTTCTAGGATAACAATAACTGCCCATTTTAAAAAAGCATGTGATAATATTCAAAATTAATGGGAGTGACAATGTGAAACTTGTCAGTTTTAATCTCTTAATAAGGGAATTTGAGACCCTACAAATTGAGGAAAATGAATTTATCAATGACTACTTCACAAGGACAATGAATATTATCAATCAAATGAAGACATGTGGTGATACCCTTAAATATCATAGGATCATAGAGAAAGTATTGAGGAATGTTACAATAATATTTGAACATATAATGGTTTAAATTAAAGAGTTAAAAAATTGAGGATAATGATAATAGATGAGCTAATGGGTTCCTTGAAAACCCATGAACAAAAGATGAATAGGTCAGCCACCTTCTTCCATGAACAAGAATTTAGGACCAATGTGAATCTAAAAATAAGGGGAGAGAATAAAAAATTAGAGGAAGAGAAATAACTTACATCAGTAAATAAGGTGAAAGACATAGCCATTAATAGTCACATGGAAGAGCAAGATGAAGGAGAAATAACACTTATATAATAGGGTCTACAAAAAAGATATGATAATTCTAACATCCAATGACATTATTACAAAATGTATGGACACTATACTAGTGAGTTTAGAAATAAGGAGTATGATATGAATATGCAAAACTAAAATTTATCCAAAACACAAGAGGTTGAACCTAATAGGAATGAGAAAGGTGGAAACTTGTTCATAACATGTAACATTATAGAGCAAAATGGTAAAGAGACATGGTACTTGGATAGTGGTTGTAGTAATGACATGTGTGGGATCAAAGACATGTTCAACCACATTTATGAGTGAATAAAATAAGAGGTAAAGATGGGAAATAATGAGAAGGTCCCAATCATGGGTAAATGAATCATATATATTCACACCAAGTAAGGAGACATAATGAAAATTCAAGTTGTTTAATGTGTGCTCAGGTTGAAGTAAGACATTATTACCATTAGGAAACTTAACCAAAAGGGATATAAGGTTAGATTTGATAATGGTGAATGTGTAATCCTTAATAGGAGTCGATATAATAGGCTGATTATGGTGGTCAAGATGATAAGCAATTATATGTTTTCATTGAGAATGTAAAATGAGCTCGTAGTAGTGTTTGAAACTATAATAGATGAGTCTACTCTTTAGAAGGTAAGATATGAGAATTTAAGCTTTTGAGGGTTGAACTTTCTTTGCAAGAAGCAAATGTTGAGAGGGTTTCCCCTTATAGAATAACCAAACAAAATGTCTGAAGGATGCATATTGAGGAAGCAACATAGGAGTATATTTCCCATGGGTAAAATCATGGATAACCAAATCTCCTTTAGTGTTAATCCATTCAAAATTGTGTGGTCCAATGAAGAACCACTCCCTATCTAGTAATTTCTACTTCATGACATTCATAGATTATTCCAGTCAGAAGATATGGGTATATTTTTTTGAAGACAAATTTGGATGCATTTGAGACCTTCAAGTAATTCAAGACCATGGTAGATAAAAAAAGTGGCAACTATATTAATATTTTGAATATGGACAGAGGGAGGGGAGTATATCTATAAAAATTTCATGATTGTTTTCAAGTATCAAGAATTTTTGATAGTCTAGCTATGGACTCTAATAGGGTAGCTACAAACTTTGACAGTCTAGATATAAACTCTAATAGGGTAGTTATAGACTTTGACAGTCTAAATATAGACTTTAAAAATCTATATATACACATCACCAAGGTAGCTATAGACTTCAATAGTCTATATATAGACTACAACAAGGTAGCTAAGGAATTTGATAGTTTAACTATGGATTTTGATAGTCCAACTATGGACTGCGATTATCTAGCTCTAAACAAGTACATAATGATTCCATAAGGATATGGATGGATAAAGTGAAGTTATAAGGATGTTTTAAATATTGAAAAAAGTATTACAAACTATGGTAGGAAGGTCAAGAATAAGGGGGAGATTAAAATAAATTCTTTTTCCCTCGCCTACCCTTGTCTCATCTCCAGAGTTCCCCCTCAACAACTATATTTATCAAAATAGTTTTAAATTAATTTTTTTGGATCCATTTGGTGTTTGGAGGGATAAAAAAGTGGTAGGTGGAAGGATAGTTAGTAAAAGATAAACAAATCAGACAAAAATTAGTATATGTGTATGTTTATGCCTCAAATCAGTTTGTATTAGAGTTTTAAGAACAAATTCATATATGAAGTTTGAGTGGTTTTTGTGTTGATACTCTACCCTCCTCTATTCTATCCTTCTCGCATGATAATTTTATTAATTTATAGCACTTGTGTCAAGCTTTGTGATCAGTCCAAATTTTAGTTTATTTTTTTTACGCTTATCCACTTGGGCTTGCACATTCTATTTTTCTACCAACACTAGGAGATAACTTGATATGCCTTGTAATAATTTCAAGGTATCTCCTAGGAGATAAATTTTAAAGATACACCATAGTGGATTTATCCTTCAAGGTATCTCCTAGTAGATACCTTCAATTTACCCACTAATCTATTAGAAGGCCCTTTAAATCATCTCATAGGAGATACCTCGAAGGGTGTTGTCACACATTCAAAGGGATATTAAAGGTATCTCTTAGGAGATACCTTCAACATGCACATGAGTATAATTTTCCTTCAACTTGAAGGCACTATTGGGTGATACCTTGAATTGCCTTGTAAGACCTTCAAGGGTACCTTCAAGGTATCTCGATACAGATACTTTGAGTGGCATTATTCATTTATATTCTCTACTTCATTGATTATACTAATTGTACATATGATGAATTTGAGTGTTTGTGACTTGAGCATGTAATTTAAAGGTATAACTAAGTTACATCTAAATATTGAGAAAACTCAGTGAAGCAACCTTACATAAACTCCTTAGTATTATGGCTATGATAATTCTACAACATTTCATTACCACCTTATTACTTTTTTGATATAAATTAGGTAGGATTACATGGTTTCTTATAAATTGAGGATCAACCGTGAGATGTTTATATTTTGTTAGAGTATCACCATATTAATTATTTACATCCTTCAAAAATTATAAAAGACTTTAACTACAATACTATATCAGACTCAAGAACTTCTCCTATCACTAGTAAATCAAAATTTAGGTAGTGAAATTATGTGTGTAATATGGGGTGCCAAACCCATTATAATTCTAGAATAAGCCAGTAATTGACTATTACTGTGGTAGGTAGTCTAGTTGATTAGATGTTTTATTTAAGATAAATCGATGTTTTTATTATGATATCCCTTGAAATATTAGTTATATTAATATAATATAACCAATAATAAAGTTTTTTTAGGTTTTCTAGTCATATGCCTTATGGTTTTTTATCCTTAATCCAAGCCTATCTTTTGAGAATATCTATAATGATTTCATGATTTTTTTTCAAGTATCATGAATTTTTGATAGTCTAGCTATGGAATCTAACAAGGTATCTATGAATTTTGATAATTTAGCTATAGACTCCAATAGGGTAGCTATGGACTTTGACAGTCTAGCTACAAACTCTAATAGTGTATCTATATACATCACCAAGGTAGCTATGGAATTCAACAATCTAGCTATAGACTTCAATAGGGTAGCTAAGGAATCTCATAGTTTAATTGTGGATTTCAATAGTATAGCTATGGATTTTGATAGTCCATCTCCAAACTAGCACATCATGAGTCCATAAGGATATGGATAGATAAAGATAAGTTATAAGGATGTTTTAAACACGAAGAAAAGTCTTGTAGATCATGGTAAGAAGGTCAAGAATAAGATGGAGTGTTAAAATAAATTCTTTTTTCTCTCACCTACCCTTATCTCATCTCCAGAGTTCCCCCTCAACAATTATATTTATTACAATAGTTTTAATTTAATTTTTTTGGGATCCATTTGGTGTTTACAGGGAAAAAAGTGTTAGGTGGAAGGATAGTTAGTAAAAGACAAAAATAAAACAAAAATTAGTACATGTGTAAGTTTATGCATCAAATTAGTTTGTATTAGAGTTTCAAGAACAAATTCATATATGGAGTTTGAGTGGTTTTTATGTTGATACCCTACCCTCCCCTATTATATCTTTCTTACATGATCATTTAGTGTATTTATAGAACTTGTGTCAAGCTTTGGGACTAGTCTAGATATTAGTTTATTTTTTTCCCTTATCCACCTGGGCCTGTACATTCTATTTTTCTACGAACATTGGGCGATAACTTGAAATGCCTTGTAATATCTTCAAGTTATCTCCTAGGAGATAAATTTAAAACATGCACCATAGTGGATTTATCCTTCAAGGTATCTCCTAGTAGATAACTTCAATTTACCCACTAATGTATTACAAGGTCCTTTAAGGCATATCATAGGAGATACCTCAAAGGGTGTTGTCATACATTCAAGGGGATATTGAAGGTATCTCTTAAGAGATACCTTTAGCATACACATGAGTATAATTTTTATTCAACTTGAAGGAACTATTGGGTGATACCTTGAAATTCCTTGTAACACCTTCAAGGGTACCTTCAAGGTATCTTCAAAGAGATATCTTGAGTGCCATTCTACATTTAGATTCTCTGGTTCATTGATTAGACTAATTGTATGGGTGATGAATTTGAGTGTTTGTGACTTGAGTGTGTTGTTAAACGGTATAATTGAGTTATAGTACAACATTGAACAAGCTCAAGGAGGAAACCTTACATAAAATCCTTGGTATTATGTCTATGAAAATTATACAACCTATCATTCCCACATTATTACTGTGTTGATATAAATTAGGAAGGATTACATGGTTTCCTTTAAATTGAGGATTAACCTTGAGATTTTTATATTTTTTTAGAGTACCACCATATTAATTATTTAAATCCTTCAAAAATTATTAAATAATTTAAATAAAATACCATATTATACTTAGGAACTTTTCCTGTCACTAGTACAGTAAAATTATTTGTGCAAGATGGGTTGGCAAACCCATTATAGTTCTAGAATAATATCCACTAGTTGACTATTACTATGGTAGGTAGTATAGTTGATCAAATGTTTTATTTAAGATAAATTAGTTTTTTTATTAGGATATATCTATAAATATTAGTTATCTTAATATAATATAACTAGTAATATGGTTTTGGTAGGTTTTTTGGTCATATGCTTTATGGATTTTTATCCTTAAGATAGGTCTATCTTTTTCATCTAGTGTGTTTTTTTGAGAAGGGGTCCCTCCAACCCTAATATCAATAAAAATAATATGTAAGGTATGGAATAAAGAGGAATTTCCTATTTGAAATGGATGAATGTGACTAGTTGAGCCATATCAATTGATCCAATTACTATTTTGATCAAAAGGTTCGATCAAGAGACATTATACACTTGAACACATTAAGATATGTAGGGAAATGTTGATCTAATTAATAGATTGTGATGACCAATTTATAGAACCTAGTAAACATGGTGAGCATGCCTTCAAATTAACTAGTTTTTCATATTATGGACATGCCTAAAAAACTAAATTTAGACAGCTCTAACCTTAAAAACATTAAATATAAAAAATGTCTCTAGTTTAGTATATACTACTTTACCAATTTATAACATCTATTTAAAAACACATCATATCATATCATTTCATTGAAATCATAAATAAGATGGATACATAAATTCCCAAATTATAGTTATAAGGTAAGCCTTGGTTATCAAAAGGCTGAGGTAACATATGATGTGTTGAGGTGGATGAGATTCTTGTGTTGGAATAAGATAGGTCTTTATAAATTAAGGTATTTCACTTGGTTATAAATTTAAAATCATATCCTAACTTAGGATCTAGTGTCTAAAATCATTTTTATAGGCCCTTTCCATTGTAGTCTTTACAAATATGAGGATGAAACTACCAATCACCTGCTTTATTATTTCTCCTTTGTTGCTTGGTGTTGGGTGTGGATGTGTTTTAATATTGAATGGTATTTGGATTGGCACTCTTCATTATTAAACTAAATTTTTCTCTTTGCCAATTGGGCATCGTAAAAATTCAATTTTTGGACTTCAAAGAGTCATTTTAGCTATTTTGTTGTGGAAAACTTAGGAGAGAAATCATCATATTTTTGAAGGAAAGGAGAGATTTTTTTTTTAAATTTTAAATGAGCTAGATTTTTTTATCTCAAAGGTCATTTATTCTTAGATTAAATGTATAAATGTTTATCTTTCAGCATGGGATATGAAAATGACTGCCAAATGGAGGCTTATTATTTAGCCACCCATTAATGGGTCAATAGTAAATTCAAGTAAATGTATAATAAATTATAAAGCTTATTGGATCACCTTCTTCTAAGGTCATTTAAAATTAATTTTTATGGATCCTCAAGAAGTCTTATGAGTGCTTTTGGAATATGTTGTATAATAAGGAATTGTAGTGGCTCTCTTATCAGAACTATAGACTCCTAAAACTGGCCACCGATAACCTCTAATCAGGGTTTTGGCTAGTTTCCATCTAAAATGCACAATTTGGTCTAAAACATTAAAACACATGAAATGATGTGAAAATAATATATTCAAATGTCAATTTTGGCCAAGGTATACCTAAATGGGTTAATACAATGTATGGGCTAGCTAACTTTGATCAGTACATTTAAAATTAAAATGCCAAATTTGCACCTATGTGCTCTGGATTGCTCTTTCCTATCAAGTCTTTTGCACAAAACTTATGCCTTTGTTATTTGTTTTTTGAAACATTCTAAATGCGAATACACATCCAACACATTTGACGTGGACTTCTAATTCAAATCCAGTCAAATTTAAGACCAATAACAAGGCATTCTGATCAATTTGGGTAATTTATGCACAATGTGCTTAATCATGCCTAAGAGCTAATTAACCCAAATCAAGGCCTAATTAATAAATCCATGGAAACTTGTTGAATAATTATTTTTAGAAATGAATATTGAATATCTACATCATCAAGTGACCTCATTTCTTGGGAAGACATCTCTAGGCCATAAATGCCACAAATGTCAAGATTCATGCTTCCCATGCCTCATCAATGCCTTCCATGATGCCATCCATGCATATTAATTGAAACTTATTCCAATGTCATGATGAGGATAATTATAAACTTAATTTAAAAAATTGAATTAATCCTCAACCACACATCTCAATCTTGAGATGGAAGGTTTAGGTTAATTTTGATCAAATACAAAAACCTATAAATATGAGGCCTCACAACATCATTTCTAATTTTAATTAGTGTAAAGTTATAATATAGGATTGGCTCAAAAAGCTTCAAGAAACTAGTGATACCATGCCAAATTGATTCCAAGCCAAGCCATAAGCCAACGGTGCCAAGGAGAGATGGAGATAGCCAAGCTTCCATTACCAAGGACTTCATGAGCACAAGCTAAACAAGCCACCACAACAAGCATTTTCGATCATCCAAGGTAGGTAAAAGAGTTTTATTTTATATTTTAGTTGTGTGTTTCATTCAAGATTATTAACTAATCTCTCTCTAGTGTCTAGGGCCTAGAGAAGTTATGCTATTAGTGTGTTTATTTCACTTTGTTTTCATTTTGGAACTAACACAATACTAACCATCCTCTCTTGAGTCAAATTCCTAGATCACATCATGGCATGCTTGATGGGACAAGATGCATCCTACACCTAAAGGATATCCTTTTTCAACTTTAAAAAACTCATTTGAGCCTTTAAAACTCTTGTAAATTGATTTTCTAACTTTATTTTTCCATTTTTGGTTGCCACAGAATTTACACAGTAATCAACATCAATAGAAAATACTGACATCAGTTACTGATCAATCAATGTCGATCAATAGAATTGACATCAGCCAGATCTTGATAGCTAAGTAACTGATGTCAGTGGTATTAACCGACATCGGTCACTATGTTTTTCTAAAAACATATAATTGAGACCTACTTTTTCAAAGTTTGTTGTTTCAAACTCAAAAGAGCTTCAAAGATAAGGGACATGCTAACAATTCTACTGTAGGACCAAGTTAGATATTTGCTCAAAACATGTTTAAATTGCTTTTCATGCTTAAAATTTGATTAGGAACCTTGTTTTGGATGTTTAACAAAAAATTTAGGTGTTTTTGGTGAATGCTTTCAAAGTTACAATTAAGACCAAGGGGTCAAAATGAAAACAACCAAACATTTAATTTTGGGTTTAAAATTGAACACACTTGTCAATTTTTACTTTCAATAGTTTTTTAATTAGGTTTTGTTTGGAAAAAAGAGGAATGTTGCATGTATGCTCTTCCATTTGTCCCCTATAGGGAACCCTTGGAATCAAAAGTGCCATTACTATTGAAAATAGCCTAGTCCAAGTCTTAGAAAGAAAGTCATCTAAAGCACTCCCTAAAAACTCGTCAAAGTTTGGGTGATCTTGAAAATGACCCTAAAGTCTTTCTACTTTCATGCTTTATTTATTTATGCATCTTGGCTTATGAAGGGGACTTTATCACCTCCTACAAGTTCTTTAGGGAAGCTTTGAGCTAGGGTTTCATCTCTTGGCATTAACTTCATTTATCTCCTTTGGAGTTTCACATGGGACGTATTTGCATTTGGACATCACACTACACTGAATGAACAACAAGATGTAGTGGTTGTAAAAAGGACTAGACATTATTACAACTGGCTAATGCCATGGTCAGCCAATATTTGTGCTTGTCTTTTACATTATTTGATGTGAAACTCATTGTGCAATTGATTCCCCTAGAATGATTGAAACCTTGCTAGTTTAGTAAACCCCATTTTCCCATACCCTTGCTAAGATTTTGGATGATTATACTTAGTGTATTTTTGTCATTTTTGCTTGGTATGTTTTGAGAGCCAAAACTTGTTTGTTTGTTCAAAAGCCATATCAAAGTAATGTATTTGAGTTGTGAAGGGTAGTGTTATGCTACCCAAATCATGTCAAAACAATTTTGAGCCTTTTTAGTATTTGAAACATAACATTAACCACATTATTCGAGCATGCTTATGCTGTTAGGCTACTGAATTTATTTCAAGACTTGTTTACCATTATATCAAAAACCATTTGTTTCAAACCACTTTGTGAATACCATTTGGATTTTTATCTAGTGTTGTCATGCTATCCAATCTTGTCTATCTTGTTTAGTCAAATCCTAGTTTTCAATGTTGAGTTCTCAATTAGCCTTATTAAGTTTGGATCCAAAAATTGATTAATTTTTATTTAGGCCTCAATTAATGGGGATGATTCATAAATATTTCTATTCTGGGTTGAATAACTTTGGTTTATCAATTACCTAATTGAAACTATTAATGGTTTGTCTGTTTAATGCCTATCCTAATCATTATTTGTGCCTTCATTTGGAAAAACACAATCTTTCTTGAAAGAGCCTTCTGTCTTATGCCTTATGCCAACTGATCATGTTTATGTTTGATTCCATGTGTCAAAGCTATTTCTAAAAATTTTAGATTAAATCAAATCATGTTAGCCTTTGTTTCAAGTCTAACTTTTGACGTCGTTTGGCCAAAAGTCCTAGCACATGCCTATTTGTTTGAGCCTAGCTTTTGACTCCATGTTTGGACAAAAGACCTAGCAACTTGACTTTTCCCTTTCCTAATTTAGACCTTATTTGGAACACTTTGACCTAGACCTTTGACATGTTAGTTTCTATTCAGATGCTTGACCTTTTGTGCATGTGACATTTGATGTTAAACATTTGACATTAGGCTATTTTATGCCAATTCTTAGAAAAAACCATTTTGGAGATACAACTCCACTTTCAAACCACATTGGAGATATAACTCCACCTTTTGACCAAGCTAGACCAAGTTTGAACCATTTGTCCTTTAAACATAGTTTTTTTTTAATGTTTGTAGAACTCTAAGTCTTTTTATTTTTATAGCTTTCATCATTTATGTGGATATGTCTCACTACACTTATGGTGGAGTCACTTACAATCCAACTTATGATAGAATGGCCACACAAAATGACTTTTATGGCTTTTGTCAAAACTCTAATAATGCTAATATGGTTTGTGAGATAAATTTATATCTGCCTCATATTAATCATTCATGGGAACAAAGTCATGAAGAAAATTATGATCTAACTCAAGACCTTGATTAGTATAAAGAGGCTTGTGAAGAGGACTTTGAAGATCCAACTATAGATATTGTTGTTTGGGATATAAATCCACACCCTCTTTTGAATAATTAGTACATGGAACACAATTAAGAATAATCTTATGAGCCAACTCATGATTGGGATGATATGGTTTATGAGGAAGACTTGGATGCTTTTGCTTGTGCAAGCAATCAAATTTCATGATGTCATTTTGTAATCTGATCATTGACTACCCCTAACCATCCTTTAGATTATGTGAGCCATCAATCTCTACAATATCTAAAGAATACCATTACCATTCCTATACCAAGTACTTTGGCTTATGCAAGCAACCATGCTCTAAAACACCCCTTCATCATTCCAAGACCTCATCCTTTGGCTTGTGTGAGCAATCATGCTCCACACTACCCTATCGTTACCATATCAAGACTTTGTCTTTTAGCTCATGTGAGAAAATAGGATTCATAATTCCCTACCATTATCCAATTGTAATTCATTCCTCATCTAGTACCAATCCCATCCAAACCTAAACCGATCCAATCCTTTAAAGACTAAGCTATATTAAAAACTAGTATTTTCCAACTCATTAAAAACCAAGACTAAGAGAACCAACCAATCCAAGATGTTTCTATTGAATCAACCATTTGTGATAAGTCAACATGTGATGAATCACCTATTGAACCTATATCAGTTATCAAAGAGTCTTGCTTTGATGATCTAGTCTTTGCCGAGTCACTTCTTAATGATTATAACCACCTTTGGGAAAATCATTACCTTGACCATGTACCTATTTTTCAAGAGCCTCCTATTGACAAGCTAGTCTCTATTGATTTGTCTCTTGACCTATTTCCCATCTTAAAGGGGACTCGCTTTGACAAACTAGTTTTTATGGAGCTCATTATGCCATCATAGGCTGTTACATGTCCAAAACTAAACATTTAATAAGACATCATTATAACAGAGTACCCATTAGATGAAGAATCAAAATTAGAGTCAAGTTTTCTTCTTGAACTGACATTAGATTTAGCATTAGAAATAGAATCAAAATCAATTGTGACATTAGATTTAGAATCCCTTGAGTTAGAGTTAGATTTAAAAGAATAATATGTTCATGACTATTACAACATTAGTTATGCATGCCTCGTAGATCAATTTAAATACAATTTTGATCCTTCTATGATTTTTGAGGATGAGTACTTTAGCCTTGACACAAGTTATCCTAGTATCTTCTATGAGGATTGTGCAGCCTCTCCCCATTCCATTACAAATCCACGGTCCATTACCATCAATCGAGATAGCCATATTATTGACATTCCATCTCCCACAAATGTTGATTGGGATCAATAGAATCACACTTTGTCAAACTACATCCATGGTGACATAGCAGTTGAAGAAGAACAAGGAGGCCAGAACAACATTCATTTAATAGAAGAACACTCTCCTAGTGAAACCTTTTCAGAGGCCCTAGGGGAAAAGTAAAGTCAAAACTCAACATCTTCTAGTGAAACATTTTTAGAAGAGCTAGAATAAAATCAAAGTCAAAAGCCAGTGTTCATTAGTGAAACCTTCTTGGAGGTGCTACGGGACAATCAAGATAACTTCATTGGTGAAAGCCTCATTGAGGCACCAATAGCTGAGCACAAAAGTTATTCACTATTGGATGAAGATAAAATAAAAGATAAAATCAAAATAGCTTCCAATCTATAGCCTAATCAGATGGTAGCTACTCTCCAAATCAAACAATAAAAAATATTGTGGTCTTATTGAGAGAACAAGTATTCAGCCCTGCCATAACCAAAAGTATGTTGAATCTGACATCAACAATATTATGTGTGACTGAAAGTCTTGATCTTCATTTGTTTCCCCACCATTACCCATTCCATTATCATTTTCCATTCCATTTCATAATCAAACCTACAATCCATTATTTATCCTTGTTTACTATCCATGATCACACTTTCCTTTGCAAAGGCTATAAAAATACCTTGTCTCAATATTTGAAGGAATCAAAATCAATGACCAATGAAGATCACAAAAGCATTCTTGACAACCAAATCTACAAGCCTTTTCTGATATAGCAACTATTTAAATGAGGTGTGGGATAGAAATTAACATGATCAAGTATTTTGTTTGTATCATTTGTTTATTAGGACATGCATCTCCCCATCATCAAGAACAACAAAATCAAAAACCACACCCAAGCCAAAAACATGTACCATATCATCTCACATTTCCATTGTCATTGTTACATATCCATTTGCCATTATTATAGATCCCAACTATTCACCCAATCACTTAGGGGAAACCCTCTTACCATTTGATCCAATCTATCTAGACCATCATTACCTATCAAAAACCATTCCATCCTATCATTCCATTCCTATTTAGACCAAAGCCTATTTTTAGTCATCCTACCCAATCCTATTTTGATCTTGGTTACTTTGGTTCTTCCTGCACTTTTTGTGAGAGAATTCCAATCAAGTTTCAATAATAAATCCAATATGTGTTTACAATGATGGTCAATGAAAGTAGTGTGGCAGTTGATCTAGTAAGATATATTTCATCCTTTCCACATTTATTTTTATGAGCTTGATTATAACTGCCTATGGGCAAATCAATGTTTCACCAGTCTTACTACTAATTATAACCACCTATGGGCAAATTAGTATCATTGACCTATGCCATTGTATGTTAGTTATAACCACCTATGGGAAAACTAGAGGCAACACTTATTTATCATGTATTATCATATCAAATTACCATCATTATTTTCATTTGACTGATTATTTGTTGGTTTTAAGAACTTGTTGGGACTTAGTTGGTTTTTCCCTACCTTTTGTGTGGATGGAATTAATATGACTTGAGGTCATTTTAAGACTATGTGGGTTATTATTAATTCATGTTGAGGGAACCTCAGTCCCCCTTTCCATACACTCTCACCATTTTTTGAGAAACCTAAGCCAAATGCTCTTGCCATTTTATGCATAGGTATCTTGTCATTCTATAGCTAGTTAAGATACCTCAAAATACCAAAAACATTCATAACATTTCAAAAATGCAAAAATATTTATCCTACCTAAGCCTAGTTAGTTATCCTTGATCCACCTTACTGGGGCATTATCATTGTTAGGATGCTTTTAGGATTTCTATTTGTTTGTTTATTTCATTTGGTTGTTTGTTTGTTTGTTTATTTTTTTGCTTGCCTATTTGTTTGCTTTTATTAATTATGCCTTGAATCATTCTATATGTGTTCATTAGGTGATTCCTTGTACACATTATTCTCAAGTCCATCCATATTCATGTGTCAACAATGTCATCATAGTTTTTATCATTAGTGTATTATTTTCAAGTGTTTTTTGGATTAGGAGTTAGTCCTTATGATATTTTGGCCAAGTATTCATGGTGTTCTATCATGAATCCTACCATCACATGCTATAACAAAAATTAGCTTCACGAAGGTCTACAATCAATGGAGCCATAGAAGTTTCTCCTTGGCACCTTGGCAAATCCTTCCATCTCACCCTTGATCAAATTAACCCAATGACCATTGTATTTATATCATTGTTAATAAGGATGAACATCTCCTCATTGACAATTACAATTGAATCATTTTCTATTATTCAATACTATTCTTCTATTCATCTCTTTCCTTAATCTCCACCCACTCATCTTTAATATGTATTCCAAGTTATCTCCTTGAGTTATGCTTGCTAATCAACCCTAACTAGGGCACAATCATATTTATCCAAACCAAGCCTCTTAATGATTATAATTACCTATGGGGAAATCATTATTTTGATTTTTATTCCTGATTATAACCACCTTTGGGAAAAACAGTATACTTTTTACGCCAATGCATGCAAGAATTTTCTCATTTGGATTAATCTCAACCATGGGTTAATTCCACCTGTCTTCTTGTTTCTTTTTGAGGGACCATTCATCAACAAATGTGATGACCACTCCCTCAAAGGGGCATCATCATAGGATTCCCAAAAACCATTTGGAGCTTTGTTCTTCAATCATCATCTTTTTGGCATACATGCCATTTCTAATTCTTTGAGAAGACATTGATTTGCATATAATTTTTAACATATTCCCAAACAAGGGCACACTATAGACACCTAAAATTGGCTACCAATAACCTCCAATCAGCGTTTTGGCTAGTTTCCATTTAAAATGCACAATTTGGCCTAAAAACACTAAAACATGAAAAATGATGTGAAAATGATTTATTCAAATTTTGATTTTGGCCAAGGTATCCCTGAATGAGGCAATGAAATTTATGGGCCAACTAACTTTGATCAATCTATAACTTTGATCAATCTATTTCGAATCAAAATGCCATATTTGCACCAACATACTCTAGACTGCTCTTTTCTATCAAATATTTTACACAAGATTTATGCCTTTGTTATTTGTTGTTGGCAACATTCTAAATGGGAATACGTAACCAACACATCTGATGTGGACTTCCAATTCAAATCTAATAAAATTTAAGACCAATAACAAGGCATTCTGATCAATTTGAGTAATTTGTGTATAATGTGCTTAATCATGCCTAAGATTTGATTGACGCAAATAAAGGCCTAATTAATAAATCCATAGAAACTTGTTGAATACTTATTTTCAAAAATGAATATTTAATAACTACATCATCAAGTGACCTCATTTCTTGCGAAGACATTCCTAGGCCATAAATGCCACAAATATCAGGATTCATGCTTCTCATGCCTCATAAATGCCTTCCATGATGCCCTCCATGCATCTTAATTTCCCCTTCTTATAATGCCATGATGAGGATAATTAAAAACTTAATTTCAAAAATTGAATTAATCCTCAACCACACATCTCAATCTTGAGATGGATGGTTTAGGTTGATTCTGATCAAATCCAAAAATCTATAAATAGGAGGCATCACATCATTACTAAGCTTAATTAGTGAAAATTTATAATTTAGGATTGGTTCCAAAAGATTCAAGAAACTAGTGTTACCATGCCAAATTGATTCCAAGCCAAGCCACAAGCCAAAAGTGCCAAGGAGAGATGGAGGTAGCCAAGCTTCCATTGCCAAGGATTTCATGAGCACAAGCTGAGCAAGCCACCACAACAAGCATTTTGGAGCATTCAAGGAAGGTAAAAGATTTTTTTTTGCATTTTAGTTGTGTGTTTCTTTCATGATTGTTATCTAAGCTCTCCTTAATGTCTAGGCCTAGAGATGTTATGCTATTAGTGTGTTTATTTCACTTTGTTTTCATTTTGGAACTAACACAATACTAACCATCCTCTCTTGAGTCAAATTCCTAGATCACAAGAACTATCTCTAGAAATTCTCAGATGGCATGAATAATGAATCTAAATCATAGGTGCTTATAACAAGGCCTGAGTTGGAAATGCAGTGAGATATTAAGAATCTTATGATTGAAGGAGATTCTCAGATACTGATTTATATTCTAAAAAATAAGTTAGTAACCTCTTAAAAATAGGATAACATTTTGGTTAAAGCCTTGGAAAGCTTGGATATTCTTTTATTTTTGGATTATGAACATTGCTTTGGGGAAGTATGGAATAAGTGGAGGATGTTAAGTTCTTATCTAAGCTAGTGGTTTGAGGTCAGGACACATCACCTCTTTGGCTTGTTAGCGATCCCTAATAGGTGCTAAAATTGATGATACAGGGGAGGATAGATAACAATCAAGCCACAGTCTCTATTGGTGGCATAAAGCTCAGGCTCTAATAGTTGGTGGATATGGGTTTGTATGGTGATGACTCTTTAAATGGCTATGGTTCCCTTGTTATAATGGTGGTAGATGATGATAAGAAAGGAAATATATGAATCTTATGGGTTTATAAATTTTGATATCTAGTGATTACCTTTTTAGTTTATCTATTTTCTTCAGTAGTATAATACATGAGTTTGTTGGCACTTTTGGTATCTAATTTTTTGGTAGTAAGATGTTTTTTGAATTGTCAACTTGTTGAATTTTCCTTAGTTAGGGATCCCTACCAGGTGCTAAACTTGATGATATAGGGGAGGCTAGATAGTAATCAAGCCATAGTCTCTATTGGTGGCATAAAGCTCAGGCTCTAATGGTTAGTGGATATGGGTTTGTATGGTGATGCATCTTTAAAGGGATATGGTTCCCTTGTTATAATGGTGGTAAATGATGATAATAAAGGAAATATATGAATCTTATGGGTTTCTAAATTTTTATATCTAGTGATTACCTTTTTAGTTTATCTATTTTCTTCAGTAGTATAGTACATGAGTTTGTTGGCACTTTTGGTATCTAATTTTTTGGTAGTAAGATGTTTTTTGACTTGTCAGCTTGTTGAATTTGCCTTAGTTTGGTTAGGATGTTGAATAAGTATTTTATAAATCGCAGAGTTGACAATTTCTTTTTGTATAATTTCTAAATATATTCTATAGGTAGGAGACTCATTGAACCCTTATAATTATGTTAAAAAAATAATACTTCACTTATAGGTATTGGTTGGTTAAGCTACTTAAATAATATTTTGACATCTGATGGGAACATAAACTAAATTAATTATCCTAAAGTATTGATTCCAATGAACATGCAAATGATGTCAAGAGAATCTCACCACATCCAATTTAATTTCACTCATTAAACATATATATTTAATTATGAATCAATGATATAATTAATCAATTTAAATTATATGGTACTTAATATCACCATATTCCAAGAAAAACTATAATTTAGACATCAATGGGTCCTTATGAGGTTATAAGTTGGTCCAGACAATTATCTATTAATTTTTACATATGAAACTATTCAATATATTGGTTACTAAGATTATTTGATTACATTTGTTAAAAAATGTCAGCTTTACCCTAATATTTGCCATTTGGGTCTGTATTAGTTTTTCACATACAAGGCAATAAATAATAATCAATAGAAGTAGGCACTAAACAATCTTAATCACTTCCATTTCATAATAATAATTCATATATATCCGAATCTCGACAATTTCATAACATAGAATAGAAAACAATGAATAAAAGGGCCATGCCAAAATAAATAAATAACACATTTTAGATATAGTAAAAAAATACATTAAATAGATTAAATACCTAAAAAGAAAGATTTGCATAAATGATAGTATAAAATGGGGTCAATGCTTCCACCACTACTCTCACAGTACACCTAACAATCCAGAAAGAATTTTTTTGAATTTCTAATGTGAGAGAAAATAATGGAAAAGGAAAATATTTAAGCTTAACTATAATTTAGAAACACATGAATATTTAAGTATAGTATACTTAAATTTATATTATATAATATAAAACTTTAAGTATAATATATTTAAAAATATATTAGATAATATATACTATTAATTATAATATATTTAAATTTATATTATATATTATATAATATATAATATTGTAATATTATATTATATTATATTATTTAATATATATCCCCTACACATATATAGGTTGATATGAGTAAACCTCTTCCATAGGGATATTATACATTCACTTTACATAACCCCCCTTACCAATACATACATACATACATACATACATACATACATACATACATACATACATACTTACTTACTTACTTACTTACTTACTTACTTACTTACTTACTTAGATACAAACATGATACACCCCCCGCCCCACACCCCACCCCCCCCCCCCCCCCCCCCCCCCCCCGCCCCGCCTCCCCGCCCCCCCCACACACACACACACACCTACATATGCAATATGTGTGTGTGTGTGTGTGTGTGTGTGTGTGTGTATTGGTAAGGGGTGTTATGTAAAGTGAATGTATCATATCCCCAATGGAAGATGTTTACTCATATCAACCTCTACAGGTGTAGGAAATATAGATTAAATAATTTAATATAATATTACAATATTATATATTATATAATAAAATTTAAAAATATTATACTGAAAATTTATATATGCATGCATGCATATATATAATATTAGTTATTATATAAGTATTGTATAATATATATAATAATATTTTTATATATTAAACATTATATATATATATTTGTGTGTGTGTGTGTTAATATAGTTTATAAAATCAATATTATATATTATATATTTGTGTATAATTACTTTAAATTTATAATATATAATATATAATATATATTATTATAATATTATATTACATTATTTAATATATATTCCCTATACCTATTATAGAGTTTGATATGAGTAATCCTCTCCCATCGGGATATGATGAGAATGCATATTGTGACTTGCAGCATGGCCGTAAAAATTCTACTAATAGATATAAAATTACAAAAGTTCAAATATAGAAATAGAAGTTAGAACTTTGGAATTTATAGTAATGATTTAGAAATAATAGGATCTTACATAATAAGTGGATTTTTATTTACATATTGTTGAGATGTAACATTAATAGTATCTTTAGGAGAAACAAGTGGTTGTGGTATACTTGAGAATGCATTATCACTAGGCATAGTATGCATAAATGGAATAGATGGTGTCTTTGAAACATATGTGACAAAGTTCAAATTTATATCGAATTTATAAACCCAAAATTCCTCTTAAATTTTTGCATTGCAATCACCAAGACAAACCCTGATCAACCACATTTGAGGTCCTTATCTAGCGAATAAAAAAAACCCTAATCAAAACCATGTGAGTTGTATCTTTTGATGTAGAGATAATGTGCTAAGAGGTTATAATATCTTTACATGAAGAATGCAAGCCATAGTAGACTAAAGCATTACATGGTGGTTTAGATCCTGATAGGTTAGTACCTAAAATTACTTTCTATTTATATGTTAATATCATTTATAAATCAATATTATATATTATATTTTAGTATAATTAATTTAAATTTATTATATATAATATATAATATTATAATATTATATTACATTATTTAATATATATTCCCCACACATATTATAGAGGTTGACATGAATAAATATATTCCACAAGGATATCATGACAATGCATATTATGATTTGTAAAATGACCATGGGACTTCCACTAATATATGTAAAATCATAGAAGTTCAAAAATAGAAATAGAATTTGGAACTTTGGAATCGATGGTAATGATTTAGAAATAATAGGCTCTTGCATAATAAGTGGAGTTCCATCCACATATTTTGGAGATGTAATATTAAAATAATATTTAGGAGAAACAATAGTTGGTGGTAGTATACTTAACAATGCATCATAACTAGGCATAGTAGGCATACATAAAAAAAATGGTGTCTTTACAACATATATTTGCACTTTAAATTTATATCTAGTTTCTAAACCTGAAATTCCTCTTTGTCACTTATAATTTTTTTAAAGCCATTGTAACGAAATCAATTTCTCCATTGCAATCACCAAGACAAACTCTAACCATTCATAGTTGATCTCCTTATCTAGCAAGTGTAGAATCCCCTTGATCAAAACCAAGGGAGTTACAATTTTTACATAGAGATAATGTGATAAAAGGGTATAATATCTTTACATGAAGAATGCAAGCCATCATGGACTAAAGTATTACATGATGATTCAGATCTTGATAGGTTTGCATCCATAATTACTTTATATGAACTATATTATATGTTAATATAGATTTTAAATCAATATTATATATTGCACATTTCTTTTGTAGTTAATTTAAATTTATAATATATAATGTATAATATTATCATATTATATTAAATTATTTAATATATATTCCCCACAGCTATTTTAGGGGTTGATACGAGTAAACCTCTTCCATATGGATATGATGAGAATACTTATTATAATTTAGAACATGGCCATAGGTATTCCACTAACATATGCAAAATTATAGAAGTTCAAATATATAAATAGAAGTTGGAACTTTGGAACAGATGGTAACGATTTAGAAATAATAGGATCTTACATAATATGTGGAGTTTCATCCACATATATTAGAGATGTAACATTAATACTATATTAATATAACCCCTTCCAATGGGATATGGTACATTATCTTTACATAACCCCTCTTACAAATACACACACACACACACACACACACACACACACACACACACACACACACACACACACACACACACACACACACACACACACACACACACACACACACACACACACACGTGTGTGTCTGTATACACATGCACACACACACACATATGTATATATACTCGTGTGTGTGTGTGTGTGTGTGTGTGTGTGTGTGTGTGTGTGTGTGTGTGTGTGTGTGTGTGTGTGTGTGTGTGTGTGTGTGTGTGTGTGTGTGTGTGTGTGTGTGTAAGTTATTTTATAAATATTGTACAATATATATCATAATAATTTTATATATTAAACATTAATTATGTAATATATATTTTAATCACCAAGACAAACCTTGATTAGACATAGTTGATCTCCTTATCTAGTGATTACAAAATCCCCCTAATTGAAACCAAGGGAGTTTTAGTTTTGACATAGAGATAATGTGATAATAAGATATAATATGTTTACACAAATAATGCAAACCATCATGGATTAAATCATTGCATGAGTATTCAAATCCTAATAGGTTTGCACCCACAATTACGTTATATGAACTATATTATATATTAATATAGTTTATAAATCAATATTATATCTTATATATTTCAATATAATTACTTTAAATTTATAATATATATTATACAATATTATATTACATTATTTAATATATATTTTCCACACCTATTATAGAGGTTGATATAAGGAAACCTCTTCCATGGGGATATGATGAGAATGCATATAGTGATTTGCAGCATGGCCATAGGTATTCCTCTAACAGATGCACAATTATAGAAGTTCAAATATAGAAATAGATATTGGAAATTTAGAATTGGCGGTAATGATTTAGAAATAATAGGCTCTTGCATAATAAGTGGAGTTTCATCCACATATTTTTGATATGTAATATTTATAGTACCTTTAGGAGAAATAAGAGTTGGTGGTGGTATACTTGAGAATGCATCATCACTAGGCATAGTAGGCATACATGAAATAGATGTTGTCTTTGTAATATATATGTCCACCTCAAATTTATATCCAATTTATAAACTTGAAATTCCTCTTTATTGCTTGTAATTCTTTTAGCGCCATTGTAAAACAAAAAAAAAATTCCATTGCAATCACCAAGATAAACCTAGATCAGCCACATTTGAGCTCTTTATTCAACAAATTAAGAATCCCCCTGATCGAAACCATGGGAGTTTCATTTTTAACGTAGAGATAATGTGCTGTAATATTTTTACATGAATAATTTAAATCATCATAGACTAAATTATTGTATGCTGATTTAGATCTTGATAGGTTTGTACCCATAATTATATTATATAAACTATATTATATGTTAATATAGTTTATAAACCAATAATATATATTATATATTTTAGTATAATTTATTTAAATTTATAATATATAATATATAATATTATAATATTTTTTAAGTTTCGGTTAAAAAAGGTTTTAATGAGGGACCTTACCCTTTACAAATAGCATCAAGTAAGGTTTAGAGACCAAATAAATGAATAAGCCTACCAAAGAGAAATAATATGACAAAAATAACATAAACACAACCAAGATAGATCGATACACTATAGTTCCAACAAATAATGCATCTAAGTTTTTTTCATTTTTGGGATATGAGAATCATTTTTAAAGGATCAAACTTCTTCCTTCCTTTTCCATTTTTATTTCTCACAATAGTCCAATCTATTGGAGGTTCAATCACTAAGGGGGGGGGGTGTGAATCAGTGATGCCACATATTTATCTTCAATTCCAATTCTTTCAAACTCTTAATCAAAAAAAATATATCAACTTTATCAAGAAACATAAACATGAGAGGTCATATATTTAAAGAACACACAAGATCAAACAAATAACACATGATTCCTATGAGAAACCCTCATTGAAATTAAAACTTACTCTCAAGCCTTCAAACACATGGACTACATGTCTTATAAAATGATCACAAATAAGATACCCTTTTAGTGAAGCATGAACTTTACAAGGATCACACACCAATAAGTATGAACAAGCACCCACTTGATCTATATGTTGAACACCCACAACACCTATAGAATCCATAGCTCCCAAACTTTGATTAGATATTAATTTGATGGAGACACAATGTATAAGATCCCTCTTCAATCCTTCACACTCTCTTTACCTTGATCACATAAGTAATGCATCCAAAGCACTATTTTAGATCACTCTACACTTATTCTCTCATCGTTAACCACAAACATGTTCCAACTCCATTAACATAATAGAGACATGACCAATAGGTCATAAATACAGTCCTCACTCTAACCTACCTCTTTTCTCTATCTTATGTACTCTTCTCCTCCAAACTCTCTCAAGTTGACTCTAGGACAAACTCACTCAAACTTCCTCTTCTAGGTTCATTAGGTCCAATTACCTATGTGTCATCTTACACGAACTTAATTAGGCAAGAATGACTGATCTTATTTTCTCTTTAATGGTCATCACTGACCTCTACCTTCTCTTTTGAAGGTTTTCTAATTTTCTTCAATCGACACTCACTCAACTCTGCTCTCTCAACATATATTACACAAGTCTAGAAACCATCACATGTGGTTTCACCTTTTATAGTGTCTTAATGAATATCATATTAACTATCTTCCTTATTGGCCACACCACATGCCTTCAATCTTAATGCATCTACATGGGTTACCTTTAAGAATTACCCTCTTTCAAATATACCTAAGTGTCCTTTTAGGTCCCATGAAGATGCATTCACCTATTTGACACTAATCTGAGCAAACTTAGAACACAAGAATTTTTTTATATAAATAGATCCATGCCACATGATCTATAGATCCTCTTTAAGTGATAACATCCATCACACCACAATTATGATAAAACTCAATTTTCTCAAACATCATTCTATACATATGATCAACATGAATGAACATATAGAAAAATTTTAATCCTTTGTTCATACTAATATGGATTGGTCAAACCTTTAAAATACACACAGATGGTCCTCATGTAATATACAACATGATACAATAGATATCTCACTTTAAAACATTAAAATACCATCAAGAACAACTCAATTACCATTCTTAGGTTTCTTGTAGAGCATGGAAAAAATACACAGTCAAGTTTGAACTATAGTAAATGCATCTTTATGGATATTCAAACCTTAAAACTAGGTTCCATGGATGCATCATGAAGTCTTCTACAAATTTGTCTTTTACACCATGATCAAATTTTGCATATATCAAAATTTATATCACAAAAACTATAGAATGGTATTCCCTCACATATTTAAATACTTAAATTCTAATGGTTACTAAGCAAATGTTGAAATTCAAACACTTTGACGTCATCTCATGCTCCATAGAAATTTTGACCAAATAAGAACCATCGATCTCCTCAAATTAGCTTTGTCTTTATCTTATAATGCTCACCATTAGATATTTATTAGAACTCCCATGACTACAACACTTGACACCCTCCATGGACTTGTGCCACTTGGTAGTCCCATGCACTTTGTTTACTCTTTGACTTGTCCTACACCATTGAACTTCATAAGTATGAATTTCTATTCACCATTTATCTTTTATGAGATTAGCAAGCTTGTGAAACTTGTAACCAACACATGTAACCTTTGACATGTTGAATTTTAGTCACATCATTGGATCAAGATCTATGATTTAATGCAAACCATTAGATATATTGACTAGTTAACTGTAGACTTCATCATAGTTAAAATTGATGGTCTTTGGTCCATCATAGTCTATTAGAGCAAATTTGAATATTTATAATTTGGCCTAGATAACACTTCAATAATCCAAGTTTTTAGGGTAGTTTTAGCACTATAAACAACATATCCATGATATCCTTTGACCATTGATGACTTTTTGAGCACCTATAATAAATGCACAAACTTTCTAGTTCATTAATATCTGCATGACGTGCAGTGATGGTCTAGCTTCTATTAAGCTAGAAGATGCATTTTGTTCATTCTAAATGATCAAATGACACACCAAAACATTATCAAGACATCTAAGGATGCCTTACAACCTCTTTTTTGACCTTATAAATCTGCACAAGTGCCATATCTCTTCAAGATATCAAATAGATCACTTTTCCATTAATGCATTAGTATCACATGCTCTCTTTGACATCAATGGCAATCTAAGACCTCAATGACCATGCTCAATAATGTCCCAGTTTATCATTGATGGTAAAACACACTTAAAATACTTCTTAATATTTTAACATCTTCATCAAAGTTCTTTTTGATCTTTCTCCTCCTTTGACATTAATGATAAAGCACTTCTTAGCTCATAAGCATTCAAACATTAAGCATATGAAACAATTTATCCCCCTTTGACATCCAAAAATATGAATTGGAATTTTCTAATCCTTGGACCTATCTACCTTCATAAATCACAAGCTCCATTTTCTTATGCATGAAGAACCAATACCTTGCCAAAATACATGACTTGGTTTGATCAAGTCATCTTATCAAACTTCTTTGAATTCAGTGACTGTAGTAAACTTCTTCCATTATTCTATCATGATTGAATCATATTCACATATGATCCACCTTACATCATGTACACCTTCTTGATACCACTCAAGCTAACTAAGTTATCTCCCCCTTATCCAAAACTTGACTTGGATCATGAAATTTTCAATAGATCTTCTTAACCAATTCTGCCTTTTACAATGCTCTTTTAGGAATCTGGTTCACATCCCTCTTTAGTCAAGGTAGTAATTCACACTAGGTCTAAGAGAAAATTAACACAAATGCATGATTCATCACTACTCAAAAATATGTCATGCCCATATGTTATCATACCATCATGGTTGAATCTATATTCCACAAGCCCATGCTCTTGTAGGTCACTACTACATGCTTCATACTTCCAAAAATAAACAAGTAGGAATTAATATTAAACCCTTTTTTAATATATGGAATCATGTATTCTTTAATATTCTGAGATAGCAATAACTCACCCTTTGTCTTTATATAAATAACTTTATCTTTGGCACAACACAGTTATATAAGACTGTCTAATCAATCTCAAATATTGCAGACCACTTTCACACATTTGAATCTTTATTAGAAAATAAAATAAAGACAATACATCATGTTCCTTAATCCCTTATGACCTTAATGTCATTTTAGGCCACTCAATCCTTTAAAAAAACTTTTCATAATTACTTAAAAGAATAATTTTGCATACTCACATTCAATACCCTAATTGTGACAACTTAGAACATCAATCATCTTAAGTATGGATTCATTATACAATACCTACAAGTAATTTCACTCCATATTCCTAATGTACACTTCAACTAACAATTATAGGTGAATTTAAACATACATCCAATGATTTGAACAATTTACTTATGTTGATAAACAATGCTAATCAACTCTGCATATTGACCCAATCTACCATTTCTTACTTCTACCAAGTACAGTAAAAAAACTTCATAAAGACTTTTCTCACAAAAAATCACAATTTAAGGTCGTCTATAAAATATGTAAACTATATATATGTAGATATTAATAATATCCAATAGCCAACTCATCATTTCACTTAATCTAGATCACTCAAAGAACCTCTGTTATACAAAATTGGTCATTATCTTTCCACAAAAATCTTCAACTTTGATCATTGATACAAAATATATGTATTTGTATGAATACCTATAAAAAATACCGCTTAAATTAACATATCAAACATATTACATGTTTGATCATGGATGCAACATATCAAGTCATCTCAAATCCTCCTCATGCCTCAAAAGGCTGACTTGGGTCTAGACAAGGTCTAGGACAGACCTAGTGTTAACCACTATTGCTCTTCTCTACACAAGCTAACCTTGAATATCACTTTTAAAATTATATTAGGACCCCATTAATACTTAAAACCTTCTTTATCAATGCTTTAATATCTCTAAGAAGCTTAGTAGAGACACTCGATACTTAATTCTCCTAGAATAATGGAGCACACTAGCCCTCATCATAGGATTGCAAGTTCTTATCATTGTCTATCATATCAAATAATATTGTTAACAAATGTTCTTCCTACACCTTCACATTTGATCCTTCTTTTACCTTGGAAAATAACACATCTTGATTTATTATCCCAATGTTATTGAATGTCACTTTCTTGTCTTTCTTCTTTGAGATCATCATCTTTGCTTTTGATATACCATCAATAGGTATAAAATTATCTTGTTGTTTTTCCACATATGAACCTTGACCAACTTATATCACATCATCTTGACTAGTATGATGACTATAAACCAATTTTGGTCTCCATTCCTTTATTTTTTTATTCACATCCAATCTAGGAACTCTATAAGACTTGTTACATCTTGACATCATATTAGGACTTTCTTATCTTTTTTCTTTGAGATCATCATCTTTGCTTTTGATATACCATCAATAGGTATAAAATTCTTTTGTTGTTTTTCCACATATGAACCTTGACCAACTTCTATCACATCATCTTGACTAGTATGATGACTATAAACCAATTTTGGTCTCCATTCCTTTATTTTTTTATTCACATCCAATCTAGGAACTCTATAGGACTTGTTACTCTAGAAAAGTGACCAACTTCATGACAACTGAAACAAATATCATTACTCAAACCTTTTATGTGATAAATACTTTGAACCTTATTTTGCATCTAAATTGTTTGACATGTTTTCTCTTCCATGAACCGACTCTTTGATGCCTTTCCCTATGACCAAAGTTGTGATAAGCATAACAATGATCATTAAAGTTATTCCATTCCTCATGGCACTTGGATGACTGATGGATTTTTTCTTGTTGATATTCTTGATAGGTTATATATTTTTATATTCTTCTTTGGGTAGCATATTTATTTCTTCAATGAGCCTTATCCTAGCATTATCTTGTTCAACATATATATTCAAAGAAATAATCTCATATATTAACAATGAACACTATTATTCTCTTGAACTCGTAATTGCACTTGCAGTCCTTAACTGATCCTGAAGAATGTTGATCTTCTCTTCATTTTCTTTGGCCTTGTTGGTCATGTTTCTCTTCATGGAACTTATCTACTCCTTAAAATCCTTAATTAATGATTTCAAATCTTGATTCTTTTTCCTTGATTGCTTCAAGTTGATTATATTCTTCTCATTCCTTTTGACTTGAAATTCATCTTCTCATAATCGTATACTTGATTTCAAAGATTCCAGTTCCTTATTGATCTTGATGCACTCATTCTTACTAGCCTTAAGGCTTGAGGCCAAGGTATTGTACTAAGATTCTTCTTGATCATACTCTTTCATCTTACCTTTATACTTTTCAAAGAGTGCCATTAACTAATTTCACTTTTACTTACTTTATCTTAGACATGTATAAGGAAATCTACTTGATCTTTAAGATCCTGAATATCCACACTATCTTATTTTTCTTCATCAACTAGTTTTAGATTCAAATCACATTCTCGTTTCTCAAGAGTTTTGAGCATATTTTTCAAACCTTGATTTTATATCATCAAATACTTAGACATATTATACCTTGGATCACCTTCAAGTGGTTCAAATTATAAAGGTCCTATTCTGATATCACTTATTGGAGGCACAATCACTAAGAGGGGGGTGAATCAGTGATGACAGATATTTAAATTCAAATCTAATTCTTTGAAAATCTTAATCAAATAACATAAATCAACTTAATCAAGTAACATAAACTTAAGATATCATATATTCAAAGCATACACAAGATCAAACACATAACACATGATTCTTGTGGGAAACCCTCATGTAGAATAAAACCCACTCTCAAGCCTACAAAAACATGGACTACTTGTCCTATAAAATTATCACAAATAAGAGAACCTTTTAGTGAATCACCCACTTCATAAGGAGTACCCACCGCTAAGTATGACCAAGTACCCACTTGCTCTAGATGTTGAGCACCCACATAACACCTATGAAATCCGTAGCTCTTGATCTCTAATTGCATATCAATCTGATGGAAACACCTCTCTTCAACACTTAACACTCTCTCAACCTTGATCACATAATAAATGCATCTAAATCACCCTTTTTGATCACTCTACACTGCTTCGCTCATCCTCAACCATAAACCTAGAGAAACTCTCTTAACAGAATAAAGACATCATGAATATCTCATACACATAGTCCTCACTTTGACCTTCCTCTTTTATCTATCTTCTTCACTCTTCTCCTCTAATCTCTCTTAAGTTGCCTCTAGGACAAAACCACTCAAACTACCTCTTCTAGGCTCATTATGCCCAATGACTTGTGTGTCATCCTACATGAACTTAATTAGGTAAGCATGACTAATATTCTTCACTCTTTAATGATCCTCACTGACATGTACCTTCTCTTTCAAAGGTTCTCTGGTTTGCTTGAATACACACTCTCTCAACTTTTCTCTCTCAAAATATATTACACAAGTCTATAAACCATCACATTTGGTTTCACCTTTTATAGTGTCTTCATAAATATCATGTTCATTATCTTCCTTGTCAACCACAACATATGCCTTCACTCCTAAGGCATCTACATGGGTCACCTTTAAGTAGTACCCTATTTTGAATATGCTTAAGTGTCCTTTCAAGTATTATAGACACCCATTCACTTCTTTGAATCTTCTTCAAGAAAAAGTGGAACACAAGAACACTTACACACACACACACACACACACACACACACACACACACACACACACACACACACACACACACACACACACACACACACACACACACACACACACACACACACACACACACACACATGTCACATGATCTATAGGTCCTCCTTAAGTGACAACATCCATCATGATACCCTTCTACTAAAGCACAATTTACTCAAACATTATACTCTACATATGATCACCATGAATGAACATATAAATTAATTTTAAGACTTTTTTCATATGAATATGGATTGGTCAAACCTTCATAATCCACATATATGGTCCTCATAGAATCTAAAAAATGATCTAATAGATAGCTCACCTTAAAACATCAAAATACCATCAAGAACAACTCAATTAACCTTCTCGAGTTACTTGCAGAGCATGAATAAAATATATAGTCAAATTTGAACTATAATAAATGCATCTTTATAGATAGTCAAAACTTTTAAATAGGTTCTCTAGATTCATATTTAAGGTCTCTACAAATTTTCCTTTCATACCATGATCAAATTATGCATATATCAAAAGTTATAGCACAAAACCTAAAGACCGATCTTGCCTCACAAATCTGAATATTTAAATTCCAATGATCATTGAGCAAATGTTAAATTTTGGACACTTTGACCTCATTTCATGATTCGTATAAATTTTCACCAAATATGTACCATCTATCTCCTTAGATTAGCCTAGTATTTATCTTTCAATGCTTACCATTATATCTTGATCATAACTTCTATGATTACTACACTTAGTGTGATCACATGCCTTATGAACATTGTTGTCAATCGATACACTTGTGCCACTTGGTAGTCCTGCATGCATTTTTGAATCTTTGACTTGTCTCACACCATTGATCTTCATAACTATGAACTGTTGCTCACCATTAATCTATTGTTAGATTAGTGATCTTGTGACACTTGTCACTAGCGTATGCAACCTTTGACATGTTGACTTTTACTTGCACCATTGGAACAAGATATATGATTTAATTCACACCATTATATCCACTGAATATTTGACCTTAGACTTCATCATATTTAAACTTGATAGTCGTTGGCCCATCATAGTCTGTTAGAGCAACTTTGATGTTTTATAACTTGAGCTAGACAATACTTCAAGACTCCAAACTTTTAGGGTAGCTTCTTGGCACTATAGAAAACATCTCCATGATATATTTTGACCATTAATGATTTTTTGAGTATCTATAATAAATTCAAAATATTTCTAGTTGATTCAAATCTTTATGATGTGTAGTGATGGTCTGGCTTCTCTTAAGATAGAAGATGCATTTTGCTCATTCCAAATGATCAAATGAAACACCAAAACTTTATCAAGACATCTAAGGATGCATTACAACCTCTTCTTTGACCTTATAAACTTGCACAAGTGCCATATCTCTTCAATTTATCAAATATATCACTTTATCTTTAATGCATTAGTACCACATTCTCTCTTTGACATCAATGAAATTCTAAGACATAAATGACCATGCTCAACATAAGTTTTTCTTATCAATGTTTGGAGAGGTTTTTGGGTCTCCAAACCCTCTAAAGAAATTAAAGTATTATTCAATGAGGATTTTTCTAGCTCAAGAGTATTTTCCTTCATGTGATCTAGAGATTTAATTCCTATCTTTTCATTCTTATAATTCACTTCATCATGGATCACTTCTCTTTATGAATTTGAAACTTTATGTTCATCTTAATGCTACAAATCCTTTGTGGCTTCTATCATGAGATGATTAGAAGGTGTCCTTCTACCAAGTATTACCCCTTTTTTAGAGATTTTGCATGACTTATCCATTTTCCCTATATCATAACATATTATAAAAAAGGGGAGACCTTCATAATCAATAAATTGGGTCCAAATATATTATGAACTTATGATATCTCTTCTCTTTACTTTGTTCATATAGTAGTTTCTAAGGATGCATATGCTTTGTAAGTCATCCTATGAGAATTTTTTAATCCCACATTCACAAGAAGTATTAGTTTCTTAGATTATAATTCTCATATAAGTAAGTGTGGAGGCCATTGAAGGCATCCACAAAATTATTGTATTAATCTTTCTCAAAGGAAGTTTTACCCTTAAAGTGTTCTACAATCAGTTTAATCTTTTCAAGTGTTCTTTCAGATTTAATTTGTGGTATTAATTCATGTTATTTATGCATTTTTATTAATTTTTGTAGGAGGATTCTCTCAATTGGTATCAAAGCACTTTCCAGGGCCATAATTTGTTTATAAAGTTTAAACTATATTCTACTACATAATTTCTTTACAATATTTCTTGTCAAAAATTCATAACTCTATTCTACATCACAATATATTTTTTAGATTAGGATAAAACTTGACCGCACAACTATGGGAAGTGTTTGGGTGAAATCCCTAAAACTCATTGTCAAGAGTACCACAGGAACCCCAAAGTAGCTGACTAATTTTCCAATTTTTCCATTTTCACTCCTAAAATTGTCCTCACCTTCATCACTCATACTCCCACTATGCAAAAAAATTCTTAAAATCCCCTTTACCCCTTTCATTTTCACCTAGATTCAAAACCTTCCTTACTAAACATGTCTTAGCTCTAGTTTCCCTATCCATTGCAAAATAAAGTCTATTATTCAGGTCATGGTAGTAACCTGAATAGGAGCAAAAACCATGGAGAATGAAATTACCACCCTAAAAACCCACATCAAATATCTTGATGAAAAAAATTCTTGGCCTCAATATTCAACATACCACCATGAATAACAAATGACATCCAGAGTCTTCTTCAGGCACTGCATTTTATTCTTCTAGCAATTATCATGGGCCAAAGCTTAATTTTCCTTGATTCAATGGTACAAATCCAACTAGATGGATATATTAGGTAGATCAATATTTTAGTCTACATAATACTTTTGATACCAACAAGGTTCTACTTTCCTATTTTAACTTGGAACTTGAAGCCCTTCAATGGTATCATTGGTATCCCAAGGCTTATGATGAACCCATATGGACCAATTTTTACACCCTCATTTTTTAATGGTTTGGCCATACTACTTTTGATGACATCACTGGATCACTCACTAAACTTCACCAAAAAACTAATGATGAGAGAATATCAAACTAAATTTTAAAACCTAGCCAATCATACATAGGGATGATTTGATGAATTATTTAGGAGTTACTTTGTTAGTGAACTGAAGGATGTAATTTAATTTGAGGTTAAAATGTTTTGGCCTAACATGATGATGGAAGCCTTAGGGTTGGGTAAGTTGGAAGAGGACAAGATCCTAGCTCAATAGTGATTCAAATCTAATTTTGTTCTATTCAAAAATATAGCTCCATAATGATCTCAAATAACACCAGCCCTAAAAACAACTCCTATCAAGAATTTGAATGAAGTAGAGATGCAAGCCCATAGAGAAAAAGGACTATGTTATAAATTTGATGATAAATTAACTCAGGGACATCGATGTGTCAAGGAAAATATCTACCTATTAGATGTGTACTCTCCACTTAAAACTAAAGATTAAGAAGTCATTCAATATACAATATATGATCTGAAAGAAGCTCAGTTGATTATGGAACTTGATTCTCAAGAAGACCAACCAGATATCTCTCTCCATGCCCTAGCAGGAGTCACTACCCCAAAAACCATGTGGGTCAGGGGTTAATTCAAAAATCTCCCTCTCATAATACTCATTGATTCAGGTATCACTCATAACTTCATTGACCCTTAGATTTCCAAATAGGCTGATTATTTTATCCATCTTTGTTCCAATTTTGAAGTCATGATTGCCAATGGGAGTACATTACCTTACAAAGGGAAGTGTCAAAATGTGTTTATCTCTATTGGAGATTATACTTTGTGCTCCAACATGTTTGCCTCATTTTTAGGTGGATGTAATGTTTTTTTGGGAGAGTAGTGGTTACACACACTTGGACCCATGTTATGGTATTTTTCTAAACTTTGGCTATTGTTTTTAAATAATGGGAAAATGCACATGTTGAAAGGCTTACAACCCAGATCTCTCAACATCATAAGTTCACATCACATGGAAAAGTTTCTTAAGAATAATTATGATGATGTCATTACCTAGCTCAATTCCATTGAAATGTAACCCTCAATAATCTCCATTACTCCTAACCTCCAAACCATTATACAGAGGTATGTATGTGTCTTTTTTGAACCAGTGGGATTTCCACCCTCATAGCTAGAGGACCACTATATTCAGCTCCTTCTAGGAAGCATTCCTCTCAACATCAGGACTTATCACTACCCATTTTAGCAAAATATTGAGATCTAGATGCTCATTCAAGACTTACTAAAGCAAGGCATTATTCACCCTTGTACTAGCCCATATTCTTACCTAAATGTCACTGTCTAAAAAAAGATGGGTCATGACACCTCCGTATTGAATTTTGTGTACTTAATCACCTCATAATCAAAGATAAGTTTTTAATCCTTATTATTGATGAGATCCATGGTGAGCTTCATGGTGCTCAAAAATTTTCCAAGTTAAATCTCTACTTTGGATATCACTAGATCTAGCTTCATGAGGATGATATCCTTAAGACAAATTTTCACACACATGATGGCCATTATGAGTTCTTGATCATGATTTTTGGCCTCACTAATGCTCCTTAAACATTTTAAGCATTGATGAATAAAATATTCTATTGATACCTATAAAAATTAATTTTGGTCTTCTTCGATGATATCCTCATCTATAGTAAAACTTGGTTTAAGCATCTCCAACATTTGGAGCTTACACTACAACTTATTTATGACCATCATCTTTGTGTAAAGTAAATCCAAATGTACTTTGGATATGATGAAGTAGAGTATCTTTGGAAAATTGTTTAGCCCATGGGGTTTGAGTGGATCCTAAAAAATAACTGCTATAACAAACTGGCCACATCCTCTGACAATCAAGAGCCTCCATGGTTTTGTGGGGCTAACTAGATACTATCACAAGTTTGTTAAGGATTACAAGAATATTTTAACTCCACTAATATTTATGTTGAAAAAGGATTCTTTTACTTAGATATAAGTTGTTGAGTGTGCATTTGAAGCATTGAAATAAGCTATGTATACTACACCTATTCTAGCTATGCCATATTTTACCAAAACCTTCACTATTGAGAGTGGCGCTTGCATTCACCAATAAATCCCTTTACATCAAGAATTTAGTGCTCTCTACTTATGAGAAGGAAATGATGGCCATTTTTCATGCAATATAGAAGTGGTCGCCATACCTATTAGGTAATCATTTTTACATCAAAACTAATCGCTAAAGTCTAAAATATTTCCTAGAACAATGAGTCCCTACCCCATCACAACAAAAATGGGTTAGCAAACTCATGGATTATGACTATGAGATAACTTACAAGAAAGGTAAAGAGAATATTATGGTTCATGCTCCATCTCACACGTTTGTGGATCAAGCTTCCCTTTCAACTATTTCCATGCCTATTCTAAATTAGTTCGACATTGTATAGTAGGGGTATGTTAATGACTCATCATTATCTCAAATCATTCAATAGCTAGCCACTAACCCCTCAGTTGTACCACATTATTGTTGGGATGGTTCTTCTCTATGATACAAAGGTCATATGGTGCTTCCCCATAGCATAGATCTATAGTAGGCTATTTTTTATTAACTCCATACTTCTCCATTCATAGGGCACTCAAGGTTTCTCAAAACATATGATTGGGCATGATGTAACTTATTTTGGAAGGGAAAGAAAAAGGTCAATTCAATACATGGTGGCTGAATGTGATACCTGCCAATGCCATAAGGGTGAAACAAAACTCATCCCTATAAATAATTGGATAAATATTTCTATGGATTTCATTTTGGAGCTTCCTAAATTTGGAGGGAAAATAGTGATCTTGGTTATGGTTGATCACCTCTCTAAATATAGCCATTTTTGTGCCCTCAACCATCCTTATACTGCTTCCACAGTTACACAAATTTTCCTAGACCAAATTTTCTATCTTCATGGCATTTCTTCATCCATTAACTTAGATCATGATGCAAACTTCACCAACCATTTTTGGATATAACTATTTCATCATACTGGCACTCAATTGAAGATGAGTTCTGGGTATCATCCATAAACAAATAGCTAGAATAAAATTGTCAATAAATACTTGGAAAACTTTCCTCTATTTCTTCACCTCAAAACAACATCAGTAGGAAAAGTGGCTCCATCTCACCAAATGGTGATATAATACCTCCTATTAGACTTTAATGGAAATGACTCCATATGAAGCAAGTCTATGGACAAACACCACTAATGCTCCTTCTATACCACCCTAATAGTTCATCAGTCCAAGCAGTCGACATGATTCTCTAGACTTGGGATCAGATCCTTAGTACCCTGTGATAAAATATTCATATGGCACCAAATTGAATGAAACAATATATAGATCAACATCATTCTAAGTGCACTTTTCAAATAGCTGATATGGTTTTTCTTTGCCTATAACCCTACAAGTAATCCTCCCTAAAATTCAAAGGGATTCATAAGCTAGTTCCTAAGTTCTATGGGTTGTATAAGGTTCTTCAAAATATTGGGTTGGTTTTTTATAAGCTAGATCTACCTCTTTCTTCCTAATTTAACCCAATAATTCATGTTTCTTGTTAGAAGAAAGTTCTTGGCACAAAAATTAGAGTGTAGAATATTTTACCTAAAATTGATAATGAAGGATTCATTTTTATTGAGCCAGAGGAAATCCTAGATAGGAGTACATACCAAATTTTCTCCCACTCCATCATTGAGGTTTTAATTCAATAGTAAAACATGAAACCAAAGGATGCAACATGGGAACCACTATTTCAAATTCAACACCATTTCCCACATCTAAAGCTTTAAGGACAAAGCTTTTTCTAAAAGGGAGGGGATATTATGAACCCATGATATTTATTCTCTTTACTTTGTTTGTTTAGTAGTTTTTATGGATGCATATGCTTTTTAAGTCATCTTGTGAGCATTTTGTTTTATCCCACATTCATGAGAAGTAGTAGTTTCTTAAATTAGAATTCTTATATAAGTGTTGAGGCCATTGAAGGCATTCATGGAATTATTATATTGAGCTTGATCAAAGGAGGTTTCCCTCTCAAAGTGGTCTATGATCAATTCAATATTTTTAAGTGTTCTTTCATATTTAATTTATGCTATTAATTCATGTAATTTGTGCATTTTTATTAATTGTTATAGGAGGATCCTCTCAAAATCTGACCCTAAACATTCAAATCAGTTAAAGTAGGAAGGTCAAAATACATATTTAAATAGACTACAATATTAGAATAAGTGGTGTGAATATAAATCATGGTAGATCCATTAATCCCCATCATGTCACCCAAGGACTTACCAATGGCCTAAAGATAAGTTCTGGACCAGAATTATAGGGGCAAATTTGGCAATAGTAGATGACGATCCATAAAAAGAATCTTTGATTTCAAAAATTTACTTTTTCCTTCTAAAAGATTAAGTATAGTAATGAAGAACCACATGGCACATGGGTATAATCTCCAAACTATCCTTCACGAGGGGTTTCTAGTTTTTAGATAGGCAAGTGTGAAGTGTCAAAAGACTAGACCAAAATTTATCAAATCTGCAGATGATTCCCTTTTATACAAAACACCTTTAATTTTCAATGACTTTTCCAAGTTATTCATCCTCAAAGGAGACACATTTTTTTTATCAAGTTCTATCTATATTTTAATAATAGACACTACTTTAGAAAATGATTTCTTAAGCCCTTCATTTCTAGGGCCATCCCCTAGAATAGGGTTTGACTCTTTATTTTTGATACCATTTACTACCTATTAATAATTTTTGGGAGGATAATTCCTCTCCAAAATAGGTTGAGGGGTTCTACATTGAGAAATAAAATTACCTTATTTCATAGGGATTTATTCCCATCAATGTTGGGGGTTTCCTACACAAATGTATCTACAAAATTGAAATCCTTAATGACAAATTGAGTCAAAATTGCAAGAGATTTTTAACCATCTACATTAAAAATAGTAATTTTTTCCAGAGTTGTCTTAGGTCAGTCACCTATTAAACCAACCTTTGTGGTATGTTTTCTAACCTCCATTGAAGAAGGCACCCTTGCTTTGAGTGCCCATGAACTAGTTTCCAACACCATTAAGGCTACAAAGTGATGTAAAGGATTAGGTTTAGGAAAAAGTCTCACAAACAAAGTGATGATATACTCTAGTGAGTCCATTTGATTTATATAATATTAAATATTATATTTCATTATTTAATATATTCCTCACCCCTATTATAGAGATTGATATGAGGAAACCTCTTTTACGGGGATATGATGAGAATGCATATTGTGATTTTTAGCATGGTCATAGGCATTCAACTAATATATACAAAATTATATAAGTATAAGTATATAAATATAATTTATAACTTTTGAATCGACAATAATAATTTAAAAATAATAGGCTCTTGCATTAATAAGTGGAGTTTCATCCACATATTTTGGAAATGTCACATTAATAATTATTAATGTAACCCCTTCCATGGGGATATGATACATTCATTTTACGTAACCCCTCTTGCCAATATATATACTTACATACATAGATTACAGAGAGAGAGAGAGAGAGAGAGAGAGAGAGAGAGAGAGAGAGAGAGAGAGAGAGAGAGAGTAGAGAGAGAGAGAGAGAGAGAGAGAGAGAGAGAGAGAGAGAGAGAGAGAGAGAGAGAGAGAGAGAGAGAGAGATGTATATATGTAAGTGTGTGTGTGTATAATATTATATATTATATAAATATTGTATAATAAATATCCAAATATTTTTATATATTAAACATTAATTATATAATATATATGTTGATCACCAAGACAAACAAAGACCAACCACAATTGAGCTCCTTATCCAGTGAATATAGAAGCTCCCTAATTGAAACCAAGGGAGCTGAAATAGTGATATAGAGATAATGTGATAAGAGGCTATAATATATATACACAAAGAATTCAGGGCATTGTATACCAAAACATTTCATGGTGATTCAGATCCCAATAGATTTGTACCCACAATTACTTTAGATGAACTATATTATATGTTAGTACATATTATAATTCAATATTATGTATTACATATTTCAATATGATTAATTCAAATTTACAATTTGTAATGTATAATATTTTAATATTATATTACATTATTTAATATATATTCCCCACACATATTATCGAGGTTGATATGAGTAAACCTCTTCCATGGGATACAATGAGAATGTATAATATAATTCCCAACATGGTCATAGGTAATCCACTAAAAAATGAAAAAGGGTAGAAGTTCAAATATAGAAATAGAATTTGGAACTTAGGTACTAGATTTAAAAATAATAGGATCTTGCATAATAAGTGGATTTTCATCCACATATTTTGTAGATGTAACATTAATATTATCATTAGGAGAAACAAAAATTGGTTATAGTATGTTTGAGAATGCATCATCACTAGGCATAGTAGGCACACATAGAATAGATGGTGTATTTGAAACATATAAGTCCACTTCAAATTTATATCCAAATTCTAAACCTGAACATCCTCTTTGGTTCTTCTAATATTTTTAGTGTCATTGTAACAAAATAAATTTCTCCATTGTAATCACCAAGATAAACCTTGATTAGCCACAATTGAGATCCTTATCTAATGAATACAAAAACTCCCTAATCAGAACTAATGGAGTTGCAATTTTTATGTAAAGATAATGTGCTAAGAGGCTATAATATCTTTACACGAAGAATGCGAGCCATCATGGACTAAATAATTCCATGGTGATTTATATCCCGATAGGTTTGTGTCCACAATTAATTTATATTAAATTTGTATGTTAATATAATTTATAATTCAATATTATATATTATATACTTAAATATAATTACTTTACCTGATACTTAGGTTTTCACCCATAGTTAATTTATATTCACTTATTTTGACATTATCATGGGTTTGGAGTAACTAGGTTTAACTTTTGATTTATACTATTTCTCTTTACATAATCCCTCTTACCAATGCATACATACATACATACACACATACATACATAAATATATGTGTATAATATTAGTTATTATATAAATATTGTATAATATATAGCATAATATTTTTATATATTATACATTAATTATATAATACATATGCTAACTTATATAGTTTATAAATCAATATTATATATTATATATTTTATTATAATTTATTTATATTTTAAAATGTTATATAATATATAATATTAAAATATTATACTACATTATTTAATATATATTTTAGATAAATATTATATATTCTAATATAATATATATAAATATCATTCAATATTAAATATATCACTTTCCTTTTAATTCAACTTGACTACTCCCGAGGTGTATTTGCATTCAATTAAAATAGGTGAGACTCCCCAATGAGTTTGGAATCAAAATTTACTTTGTAAAATGGGTTCCATATAATTTCAACACATTTTTAATCAGAACAAAAACTACCAAACATATCTAAGTAGATACATATTCTGATTTTTTTCTAAACATACATTGTAGAGTGCATACAAATAAGAATAGTATATGTTGTAGAGTGTTTGAAGCATTGACCATATTTGTTACTATAATTTATGCAGATCCTTATTTTCAAGTCTTTAATTTTAATATTATTTAATTTATTGTTTATTTTGTCTAAAATGTGTGATTTGTTTGTGTTGACTTGGTCCTTTTATTCATTATTTAGCGCTTTATATTTTGAAATTATTGAGATTTAGATAGTCTACTTTGATGATTATTATAAAATGGTTAAGATAATGCAACGGTAGAGATTAGGGTTGTTTAACACTTACTACTATTGATTGTTATTTATTTATTTATGTGTGGAAAACCAATAGGGACCCAAATGGTGAATGTTAAGGTAAATATGACATTTTTAACAACTATAATCAAATAATCTTAGTAACTGATATATTTAATAGTTTTAGATCAAAAAAATTATAGATAATCACCCAGACCAACTTATAACTTGACAAGGACCCATTGATGTATAAATGTCAGAGCAAAAATACACACAACACAATAACACACCAAGATGCTGCAACACTAAAAAAAATGTAGATATACTTCTCAATTAAACTTTGATTGCTTGATTGATTTCTGATATAAAAATGGTTTACAAGTTCCTCTACTTAAATAGGTCTTATTTAATACTTACAAAACCTACTAACTATGTCTTAGTAATAGAATTAAATACTTGTTACATCAAAAATTATCATGCTTTACAACCATTTAATGTAGGTGGAATAAATTATAAATTCCAACACCCACCCTTAAATTATTACATTAGCTATCACACATTTATTACTCCTAAATTATAACTTAAATGCTCAAAGCTATCCTTCGCTAGTGCCCTCATGAAGATACCTGCTAGCTGATCTACATATTTGTAGAATGATAGCTTTATTTCACCATTTTCAACCAACTCATGTATGAAGTGATAGTGAATTTGTATATTCTTGATTCATCCATGATATATTATATTCTTTGTCAATTTAGTCCTAGCCAAGACTAGGTGAGTTAGTAGCTACTAGTTGAGTCTATAGCTAGGTCTAGAATGGATTGGGTGAGTATGTAACTTTGTAGATGAGTCTTTAGCTCACTAGCTATATTAAAATCCTCAATGTGGGTTGCCTCATGACAAATAGAAGATCATCCAAAAGGTCTTTATTCTCTATGTAATGTTATATTACCTTTATGTACATAAAATTGTGAAAATAAACATGCAAAGCATTACAATAAATGGAAAAAATTAATAATATAGAGTTTATTTACACTAAGAAAGATAGAGCATCTATGTACTACATTAATATTAAATATAAGAATAATATGCTTGAAATGTTCACTTGAAAGGAGAAGTAATTGATGAAATATGAAGGAAACTGATGGTATAAATGAATCTTATTTTGGACTTATCATTTCCCCCATAATTTACCTTTTACAATTCCATTTGAAAACTCATCTTGTTGTCCTCTCATAACTATGATTTATGGTTTATAAGAACTGATAAAGGTCATACACATTGAACTCATTAACCCAATGGTTATCTTGTGCATTGGTGAAACTATTATAGGTTTTGTCCATCTGTCTCAAAATTTAAAACTGATCATGTTCTTGAGTAGCCCATTTATGCTAGGATCAAATAGGAACAATGAGGAGTCATGGTCTAAATATCATACCTACCCACATTTATTCTCCTCTTAAGTTGAGAGGTTATATCTTATATAATTTGGGGACATGACATCCCTTATTTTTATTGGGATTGTCATTATATCCCAATGTATTATACTAGCTATAAATATTGCATTAAAATGTTGTCTAGTAAATAAATTAAAATAAATAACAGAATTATAAAAAAGATTGTAGATAATGATCCTTGATATTATGATGAATCAAATAGGCATCTATGAAGTTAACCAATAGAATTTTAGCACTAACAAAAGTAGGTCTGATGTATAATCCTAATGTCTTTAGTTTCTCTACATATTCATCATGCCTAGCTTTCCATGTTAGTTGATTCTTATAGGTGGAGAGAATGTATGTCAAATGGACATATCCCACATATAAATTAAGCATGAATTTATTGTTCTCCCCTAATATCATGTTAAAAAAATATAATTCATATAATATATTGTGTGATTCTAGGGAATAATCTTGAAAAATATGCAAAAACATAGGGGGTCCTCAATATTGTAGGGAAGATCACATGATATTTTGAGCAATTGCCACATATATAATTATTCATATAGATATCAATTGTGGGAAGTGGAAGGATCTATATATGATACAATATTTTAAAATCTCTAGAATCTCTTTTATTAGCATGTTTCGTTATTTGGTGTATTTTTGAAGAGTAATTTATTTGACTACTTTAGGGATTACTATTGTCGATGTCTCTTCCTATAATGTTGATGTGTCCAATGTTGCTGGTATAGGAAAATGAGGGTTTTGACATAGGCTATCAATGGCTGTAATGGCTTATTTTCCTTATTATCACATGTTAATATGAACTTTCTTCACATATTTATGATATTCACAAGATAATTGGTTCTTACAAAGGAATACTCTTCTTTCCTTGAATGAAAACCTATGATTGTGTATCACTAGATGCTTTAGGTTTATGTGTTGAACTTACTAAAAGGATGTATGTAGCCTCAGGAGTCAAGTGAGATTATGAAGCTTTAGTTATCAACTTTATTTTATATGGAGTCTGATTTTATACCTAAGGTGTCATATGAGAGTCTTTATTCAATGATAGGTGTGACATGTGACATGGTGCATCTCCTTTTAGTGGATGAAACCATAATACTAGAAAAGGAAACCTATACTTTTATTTTTGGCTTAGTGTTTCTTTAGAGGATTTAGGAGGATGTGTTGAAGGTTTTTAGGTTATTGATCCCCAAAAGGTATCCTATTTTGCTTGTATTTATTATATAAAATGATGTTATATTATCAAATTAATGAGTCTATGGTGGTGAATTAGAGATGACATGTTGGTAGCTAAAACATGAATGGCCCCATATAGGTATAATGATAGGTTGACTCTATGTTGGGTATGTTGTCTTCCATATTTGAAATGAAGGATGATCCTCATGGCTTCACAACCTAGAATAATACATTGTCTTTCACAAGTAAAATATTTTATGATCCAAAAGCCAACAAACCTCTAGGGTTCTAGTAGGGTTTCCATGCTAATACCTTTGGCATTCCCTAAATAATCTTGTATATATGCTACAAATAATAATTTATTGATATTAAATTATGTAATCAACTCATTAAAAGGGGTTCTTCCTATAAACCTCTTACCTTATTTAGTGAGTCCTTATATTTCATCAATTACTCTACTAGAAACTGAGATTTTGATGCCCTGAACTATTATGGAGTCTTCTACTATATGTTCTATGAATATTTTGACTAAATATTAATCATATACTTGGAGTTTATGCAAAAAAAAGGAACCATATAGCTTCCTCAACGACAAATACATAGAAACCATCCTTCATTAAACCTTATATGGAGTCCGGTTTAGACCTCTTTTTCCATCCCATGGTGGTTATATCGATGATCTATAGGCAAGGGGTACTCTTAAAGGTGAGAACAATAGTGGCAAAAGAAACGCAACTCACAAAAAAATTAAAATATTCAAAATAATATGTTTATTAACACTTCCTTAGAAGCTACTAACATAATCCATAGAAATGATAACATAGCATGTGGAAATTTAGTGAAACCAACTTGGAAAAATATTTGTTTTTATCACACATGGATTAGTACATATAGGCATGTCATTATCATGTGCATTGACTTATATGTCATCATGATTTGGGGTGTTATGGATTAGGTAGGTAGGCAATTGGTGGGTGTGGATTAAAGTTGAGATGAAACCTTTCTTATTCATAACTTTTCCACATTAGTAATCGCTAATGACATGAACTTTATTTTGATGTTCTATAGGACATCCCTAGTTTCAATTTACTCAAACGTCCTCATCATGATGAATACACAAGAATCAAAAGAAATTATCCTAACCTAATACAGAAAAATAATATACTTAAGTTATCTAATCAAACTCATAGTTGTTGCTCTTTTCTTGTCACCAATTCTAAACAGACAAAAAAATACAAGAGTTAGTCTTAGGAAATGTATACAAATTAACACAATAGTGAAATTATTTATTGGAATGAATTGACAAAAAATTGATCAAATTTTGTTATTTTCTATTTTATTCTATTTTGTACCATTGGCTAGCTATTTCTATTTTTCACTTCATAGCTCTTTCTTCAATGCATGATCAACCAACAAATGTTTATAATTGGTACTGTTAATAGTGTCCTAAAAAGTATTTTCAATAGAGAAAATACTTTTTAGGACACACACACACACACTCTCTCTCTCTCTCTCTCTCTCTCTATATATATATATATATATATATATATATATATATATATATATATATATATATATAATAAAGAAACCAAGCATTGGTCCCCTTCTTATTTTTATAGATTTGGACCATCAAGGAGTTGCTATCATGGAAGAACCAGGTTCTTCCATGAAAAAAAAATATTTTAGATATTTTTTATGAATTTATCTTTGTTGACAAGATTCTAGTATAGTTTGAGTCTATGCTCATTTACAAACAAATTATTTTGATTCCCATTTGTTGGAAATAGTTGTAATGATCCATTATCAAAGAGGTTTTCTTTGGTATGGGCCTAGCCATCTTGTTCTCAACTTTCCCTTGAATTTATAAAACATGGAGTCAGACAAGAATGCCCACTCCCCATCTTTAAATTTTCTCTCTTTGATGTGGGAATAATGCGACACTTTTGTTAGAAAACCTTAAATGCTCATACCTCAATAACCAAATTCTAGATGTGTCTTTGATGACTGTCATGAAGGCTTATTAATATAGTTTTGGTGTACTCTTGAGAGGATCAATTTGAATATTTAGAGTAAACATGTGGTTCATTGTCATTATAGCTACAATGTTCTTGATTCATGAAAAATATACATAATAAAACAACACACTCAGATGCTACAACACCTAAAAAAACATGGAGATACTTCTCATCAATTACACTTCAATTGCTTGATTGATTTTTGATATATAAATGGTTTACAAGTACCTCTATTTAAAAATGTCTTATTTATATATTTATAAAAATAAATAAATATGACTTAGTAATAAAATCAAATACTTACTACATAAAAAATATCATGTCTTACAAGAATTTGATGGGGGTAGAATAAATTACAAATTCCAACAAGCTCTTTTTGCTTGGAATATGGTGAGACTAAGGACTAAATAATTTAAACATAGTAATTGTAGTGTTGATTCATAGTTAAATATATATATTTGATGTGTCATAATAAATTGGATAGGGTGAGATTACTTGACACTATTTACATGTTCATAGTGATTAATGCTTTAAGATAATTAATATAGTTAATATTCCCATCAGATGTCAATATCCTATGTGATTAGTCTCATTGGTGGAGAAAATACCCACTAGTCAATCATAACAAATAAATCCTTGTTTAATTACTCTCTGAGTGTGTTAAATTAGTGTGAAATTAATATGGTACTATTTGAGTGATTAATCTTATGCTAAACTGTCAATGTTGAATATCAAGATCATGTTAGCTTAATGTGATAGAGATTAAAATATTGGCATCCGAGTGATTCATTTTATGCCAAGGTTTCAACAATGGTATGCTTTTAAGGCATTTAATAAAGAGTTCATTCATGATTACACATGTTATTATGAAGAGTGATAATGTTACATAGCTTTTTACTTACAAATATACTACATACTATTTGTGTTTTGACATTAGTTTTATTATCCAATTATAAAGCCTTAAACATAAACTAAAATGAAAATCAAGTTTGAGATAAATAAGACATGTTAGGAGATCGTTATAAAAGTATACATGAAGATAACCACACCATATTAGTATGTTTCTTTTGTCTATAATTAATCTCCACTCTAAGGGATTACTATTGAGTTTTTTCTTTCGAGTGATTGTGTTTTATATTCAATAATTACTGTTTAGGAGGTTTATTTTTTCACATATAAAAAGAGTCTTAATTTTTAGGAAATTATTAAAATAGTCATGACATCATTATGGATCTAGAGATTCCACTATTTATAAAATTTTTATGATGAAAATAAGATCTTGAACCCTACCATGGGAAATTTGAAGCCCAACATGGGAAATTTGAATCCCAGGATGATATAGCTAGAAGACATTACATAGTAGTAGTTATTATGTAAATTTTAGCTCCAGATTGTTTTGTATTATACTTGAATATTATATTTGTACTATATAATCTCCATTGATTTTTTAATATATTAAATTTTAGTCTATTAAGTGATCCTAGCTCCACATTTTATTGAATTAAACTATATTTTTAATCATTTCATTACTCCACATTTAAATTGTATCTGGAAATTTAGGTTTTAATTTAATAGAAGCCCTAAAATCCTATTAAATTTTTTAGCTGGTCATTAAGCGTAATTTATAGCTAGTCATTACTTTAAAATTATTATTTAAGAGGACTAAGTCACTATTAACTAAGGATTCATGGCTTCCCTGTTCCATTATTTTGTTTATAAAGTAATGTTCTTGACAAAGTATTGTGTAAAATGGCACTTATATTCATAGTGAAACCATATGAAAAAGAATAATATAACTTTCTCAATTATGTTTTCCTAATTACTAAAAATTCTAATCTTACTGTTACACTTAGATTTAGAACATCTGTATGACTTTGAATTGATATTTATAGTTACAAAACTATTCTTTTGAACCTGTTTAAGTGGAAATCATATTATTTAAATTTATGTTCTTGATTTGATTAGTTTAGGTATATAATTTATAATGAAAACAATGATTAGGCATGATTTAGAATCACTGATTTAATGTTCAAGGAATGATAATAAAGAATATGATTTAAATTTATTGACTATTGACCTCTTCAAATTGCCATTGGTAGCAAAATGATTTAAAATTATTTAAAAAAAAAGATATACAATAAATATTTATAGGTTTTAAATTTAAGATATGGCGTGGCAAGATAACAACCTCTATTTTTATGTGAGCAAAAAAAATATAATTGTGTATGGGCTCAATGTGCAAAAATCAATAAAATTTCATTACAAATTATATTAACTAGAGACATCCTAGGTTTGGCTTGGGTAATATCAAACCCTTTTGTGATACCCAATATGGGTTAACCTATGGCACCCTCAAGCATGCTTAGGTGATTTTTTCCATTACATGTGTGCAACACTTTTGAGTCATGATGTATGCAATGGATAAATGGTGGTGTGACACATTTTTTCCTTAGGTAGGGGATTAATTTTGACATGCATTTAAACATCAAAAGAATCACGATATGTACACATCAAACTTGGGTCCTAATGGGATGTTTACATGACAAATGTCACTAAATTATGAGTTCATTATTTGTAGAGATGCCATGTTCAAAATAGTTATATAGAGATGAGCTTTAATCATGAAAAAAATGAAGAATCATTGTTTGAACTATTATTAAAATAATAAATTCACACTCAATGAATCAAAATTACATTTCCTAAAAATAGTCTTATGATCCCCTGAATGTGTTTTGTTTATTATTTATGAATATATTTGCATGTTAAGTTTTTATAGCCATAACTTTACTATTCCATGCACACCATAGTTATATCAAAACCCTTCCAATGACCATTACAATCAACATTGAATTTACTACAAGGCTCTTCAAAATATATCCTAGGAAATACCTTGAAATAAAATTTGATTCATGTGCATGTTGAAGGTATCTACTAGAAGAACCCTTAAAGGTACTACAAGACCCTTCAAGGTATCTTCTATAAGATACCTTGAAGGACATTGTAGTATAATAAATCCTACCTGAAAGGTATCCCCTATGAGATACATTTCAAATATGCATAAGGGTATCCTTAAAGATATTAATAGGCCAAAAATTCTAATCATATATTTAGTTAAGGATTCCATAAACTAACATGGCATTAAAAATTATCAAACATAAACAATATAGTATAATATATCTTTGTGTGTTAACTCCTTAATTCTCATAAATAATATGTTTGGTGATAAAGTTTGGCCAAGCAAATTCCTAGGTTATTTATGAATATATTGACGTGTTAACTCTATATAGCCATAACTCGACTATCCCCCACATGCCAGAGTTTTATCAAAACCATTGAAATGGACATTGAAATAAATATTGAAAGTATTACAAGGACCTTTACGATTTATCCTTGGATATTCCTTGAAAGATCATTCCTATCATTTTGATATTCAAGGTATTTACTAGGAGAATCCTTGAAGGTCCTAAAAAACCATTCAATGTATCTTATGGAAGATACCTTGAAGGATATTGTAGTAAAATTAAGGCTACTTTTAAGGTGTATCCTATGATATACATTTAAAACATGCATAAGGTTACCCTTGAAGGTATTACAATTCCCTTCAAGGTATCTTTTATAAGATACCTTGAAATAAAATTGTAATCACATGCATGTTCAAGGATTTCATAAACTAACATGGCATTAATAATAATGGAATACGAAAAACATAATTATAAGATAAAACAAGATACAATAAAATAAAGTAAATAATGCACACTATGCATATGCAAAGGAATCTTATAAAAATCATAATAGAACTAGTCTATTAATCTCTATCACACATCAAAACCATATTTCATCATATCAGAGCACTATATATAGATTTTTACATGGCTTTGTCTCTTCACATTCTGACATTTTAGCATACAAAAATAAAGACTCTTTGTATTATTATATCTATCAATTAGATTAAAAGTCTGAATACATCCAAAAGATTATATAAACTATGGAGGTGGTACCAAAATTTGGCCTCAAAGTTGTGTAAGTTATGGCTAAATATCTTTACACATTAACTTTATATAACCATAACTTGATTGTCCTGCAAATTCCATAGTTATATCGAGACCCTTTTAGTGACCATTGCAATAAAAATTCAAGGTATTAAAAGGCACTTCAAGATATCTCCTATGAGATACATTGAAAGAACATTCGAATTGTGTGCATGTTCAAGGTATCTACTAGGAGAACACTTGAAGGTCCTACAAAACCATTCAAGGTATCTCCTAGAAGACATCTTAAAGGACATTGTAATACTATTAAAGGTATCATGAATGTGTCTCTTAGGAGATACCTTTTAAACATGCATAAGGTTACCCTTAAATTTATTACAAGGCACTTCAAGTATTTCGTAGGAGATACCTGGAAAGAAAATTCCAATCATGTGTATGTTCAAGGATTTAATAAACTAATATGTCATTAATAATTATGAAACATAAACAACATAATATAAGATAGAACATTATAAAATAAAATATAGTAAATAATGTGCACTCCATCAAAGGTAAGAGAGACTTGGAAGTTAGTTAACCTACCAAAAGGAAAAGTGGTAATAGGAGTCAAGTGGGTCACATGACTTGATATTTTCACTAAACCATTATCAAAATACATTTTCATGCACTTAAAAGGAAGGTTCAGGGTTATTAATGTACCAACATTCGGCCTACAAGGTTTTATGTTGGCTTCAAAATCCACCCAGCCTATTCTAGAATCTAATAGGCTAGTTCTAGATTCTAACAGACCAACTCTAGACTCCAAAATGATAGATCCAGACTCCCACAACCTAGATACACACTTCAAAAGTCCATATATAGGCTTCAATAGGGTAGTTACAAAATTTTATAATCTAGATATAGACTTTAGTAGTCTAGTTATGAACTTCAATTGTCTAACTTTGGACTTCAATAGGTTAGTTACAAACTTCAATAGTCTAGCTATGGAATTTATTAGTCAAGCTATGGATTTAATCATTAAAGCTCTAGACATGCATAAAATGATTTAAAATAGATATAGGAAGGTAAATAAAATTTATAAATATGTTTTTAAGACTAAGAAAAGTCCTATAGACCATGATAGGAAGGTCAAGAATAAGGGGGAGTGTTAAAATATTATTCTTTCCCTATCCTCCTCACCTACTCAACCAACTATGAAATTATAAAATAGGCGAATTTAAGCCACCAAACTAATTAAATACACAATTATTTAATTTTGAATTTTTTTGAGCCATTTGGTTATTAGGGGAAAATAATGAAGCAGGTGGAAAATTCATAAGTTAGTAGAGAAAAAAGAGATAATAAAAGAAAATATAAAGTGTAAGGAGTATAATTGAAGTTAGTGTAGCAACAACTGAAAGAGAACTAGGTAGAGGATACTCAAAGGCAAAAACACCTAAGAGAAGCAGAAGAGGATATTTCAACATAGTAATATGTAGATAGAGAAAACACAAGAGTGAATAGAGCTTAGATATATTCTTCCATTGCAGAAGTAATCTATAAAAAATAGGGCAAGTAGTTTGTCGACAATAAAGAGTAGAAGAAGACAAACTATTTTTTGCAAGAGATTTTTTACAAATATAGTTGTAAGTTTAATCAATCAATGTAATGATTTTAAAAATTAATATGATAAATGAATTTCTATGTTTTTATCCATATGCTTTTCTTTACCTATTTTATGGTTCTTGTAGGATCATTTTAGTGAATTTACAACACTTGTGTAGAGCTACAACTTAGTCAGTAGTTGAAATTTTTAAGGCCTATGTTATTTGGTTTGGAGCATCTCAGTCATCTCAGTTTTTATGAAAAATGGAATGTGCAAACCCATGTGTGCATCAACAAACAATATCTACTAAAAAATACCTTAAATGACATTGTAATAAAATCAAGGGTACCTTTAAGGTATCTCTTAGGAGAAACCTTTCAAATATTCATAAGGTTACCCTTGAAGGTACTAAAAGGAACTTTAAGGTATTTCTTAGGATATAACTTGAAAGATAATTATAGTCATGTGCATGTTCAAGGATTCCATAAACTAACATGGTGTTAACGATTCTAGAACATAAACAACATAATATAAGATAACACAAAATAGATTAAACACTACATAATAGGCATACGTAAAATAATATTAGAAAACCAATAATGAAACTAGTTTATTAATCTCTATCACACATTGGAACCATATTTTGTTACATTATACCACTATATATATCTTTTTACATGGCTCTATCTCTTCACATTCTATCCTTTCAACATACAAAAAGAAAGACTCTTGCCATATATATATATATATATATCACTTGGATTAAAGGGCCAAATACATACAAAATATCATATATACTATAAAATAGGTAGTTGTGTAGGTTATGGCTAATCAGAGTATGCATTTGTATTCATCTTTATCTTGTGCAAAATTTCTTGGAGATCATGTGGTGGAATGAACTTTGGTTTTCTATTTTTTATGTAGTAGGTGGTTCAAGATACAAGAGATCATGCTTGAGCATTTTCTAATTATCAGGTACTTACCTCACCAAGGTAAGAAATAGGTGCAATGGAATTTGAATGAGCACAATATTATTCACACCTTCTTCTATGATGGTAAGAAATTCTCTATCATTTGACATCTTAAGTTGGATATCTGACACAATACCATCCAACCTATTTGCAATCCTTTGGGCTTGAATATCTACAAATGTGTTGCACATTGTACCATTATACCACACCTAGAGCTTATTCATCATGGTATATTTATATTCTAATAACTGTTGAAGTGCATAGGTAATTTCTTCTCCAGTAGCCATTTGATCACTCATTATAGCTTTATCTTTATCCACCATTGCAAACTCTAGTTTTGTAGTAGTTAAAGATTTGTCAAGGTGATGCCTCTAATCAACAATTCCTTAGGATATATACTTAGCTTGATGTGAAATAGTATATAAGACCTATACATATTCCCCCATTACCTCATATATGCTTTCCTTTTCAACATAGATAGACTATCCTATGCAGATAAAATGCATCCCAAAATTTCAAAAATATTCACTCCATAGTATATAACTGGATGGAAGTGGCATGAATGAAGATGGAGATGTTACAAATGTATCCTTGGGATATATTTGTGTAACCTTATGCTAGGATATTATTTTCTAAAGTTATGATGGTGGCATGTATGAAGGAGTGTTGATGATTTGTGTAATGGAGCTAGTGAATGGTGAAAAACCTTTCTTGTAGGCATTCCAATCCATCATGGCTTCTTAGACTATCCTAAAAAATGTGTAAAAATGGGATTTATAGCCTATAAGTTATGTAAAATTATTATTAATTATTCTCTTGGTTTCCTTAGTATTTGCATCTACATTTGAATCTCATTGCTAAGCTACTCTATTTTGTCAGTGTGTCTCTGTACTTGAATTCCTATAAAATAATTCCATATAATTTGGCTCTGCAAATCCAAAATATTATCCCCCAAATTATCTATAGAATTTTAATATTACTAGAATGTAACATCCATCTCCTTTATTTTTTTCATGTGGATTTCCATTATTACATTGGTAATGGTAGCCTTGGCAAAATCTAAACTCAAACAAGCTAGTGCTAGATCTAGTTGTTACTTGTAGTCCAATATGTTTTGTGCAACTTATTATGATTATATCATAGAATACTCAAGAATAGTCTAATACTCTTACAAAAAAGTGATGAGTGTATCCACTTCCACTTTGATGAGTTTAAATAATTAATTGATTTCCTGTAACTTCTGCATAATGGACTAGTCTATTGTCATTTGAGAAATGAATGTTTTCAACCTGTAATAGTCAAACATGACTTGTTCACTAATGATTTGTGTGACCAGTGTTTGGTAAGTATCTTTAATGCTATTCTTAGCTTATTGTAAGTGGCATTGGATCTCAATGGTCTATACTTTGAGCTAGTTAGTCTCCTTCTCCAATGATGAAGCCTTTTGTGTAATTGATTCTTGAAAAGAGACATCACCTTCTATTGCCTTTAACCATGGTAAGTGAGAAACATTCAAGGATGCTTCTATCCTCAGCAATATTATGGCCAAAATGGTAGTTTTGCCTACTATATTGGTGCATGATATGTTTGAAATAGTAGGATAAAAGGTCATATTCATCATAACTACCATGGTAACATCCCATAACCACACTCATATGAAACAAAATGTGGACTTTTGAGCATGAAACCCATAGGTAGAGGAGTCATATTGTGGTGTATTTTATTTTAGAGGTACCTGCTCTATAACATCCTCTTACAAATTATGTTGAAATTCCTCTTGCTCATGTTATTATGCCTCATCCTCTCCCTTTTGTTATTCCTCCTTCACTTTTTGTTCTACTTCATTTTACTTTGGTTTCAAATCAAATGTAGCAACCCTTTCTTGTTCTATGTGGGGTATTGCTTGAGTGTCATGTTATGGTTGTGCCTCAACTACACATTTTTGGTCATCTTTGTCCTTTTGGGATTGGGCTTGTTTATACCTAAGGGATTCAAATTCTTCTTGTTTTTATCTTTGGGTAGTTTTATCAACTCATTTTTTTAATAATAGTCACATTAGCTTGGGCTTGCATGTATTGAGATTCAATGTTTGTAGCTTATTTTTATTTCTATGCTTCCTACACCTTATTGTATTTGGATATATCTATAGCTTCTTGTAGCTTTTGTGCATCCTCAATAGGCTACCTATGAAGAGCCTCTGCATCTTCAGCCTTTTTCTTTGCCTTAGCTTTTTTAGCTTGCAATTTTACTTCCACTTTATTTTTTCACCAAGTTGTTTCCTACTATTGTGCCTCATTTTTATTACATTTCTTCTATTCTTAGCATACATGTCATTCTATGACCCTCAATTCTCCTTCCTATGTGGCCTCTTACTACTCCTATATGGGTTGTTCTAGAACCAACTCCTTAATATCTATGAATAGGGCTTACTTAGTTATTAGTGTGTCACTTTATTGCAAAGTATCACTAGAAACATATGACTTTTTCTTCCCCAAATTGACCAATATTCACTTGGTTGGTGATGAAGTTATATTAGGAGATTTATGCATTGACTTCAAAGTGGGCTTGACCTAAATTATGAAAGGTATGATTTTTTATTATAGATTAGGGGACACTTGAGTCTCTAATTGAGTTATACTAAATTGGCCAATTACTTCCAAGAAAATCTTAGCTGGCAATGTGAAAGGGTGTAGAATAAAGGATGTCTTAGATGGTTTCTCCTCAAATAGCTTGTTAGTAATATTTTTGTGATCAACATATTATCCCAAAATATAAACTACGATTAAAGAATATCAATGTGGGATTTCAACCCTAAAATTTGTTGGCAGCTACGTTTTCAGTTGAATTGTGCACACAAATTTCTATAAAAATAATTATTTTTCATCTTCATTTTCAAATAAGTCACAAGCCATATCTACCATCATGACTTCATAAAATTCTTGTTCATTGGTTCTCATTTGGGTCAAGTCACAACTACTTGTTATCCAAGGTACCTTCATATCATGGATCTAAGTCGCATTACTACATTTCTTTTATTTGTGTAGAGGAGAGGGCTATCACTTAGTTGGGGCCTTCTTATTTCACTTTAGTATCTATGATGTAGTGTCCTTAGGTTATTACTATTTTGGAACTATTAAATAAGGGGGTATTGTCTGTAGTGGTGTGGATCTCCTAGATGCATAATATTTTTATTTATCTACCTCTGACTTTGCCATAGCGATGATGATGAAATACAATATGGAATTCAAATGATCACTTTGGAAACTCATGGATCTAAATTACAATCCCCTTTTATAGCTTAGTAACAATTGCATGTTGTCTCAAGTATTACATGATGTTAGGTGGGACTCGGGTATGTGTTGTGATGAGCTCAAGAGTTTCCTCCCACCATTGATGGAACTTATTTTCATGAGAAAGTGTTCCCATTTATTGTGTCTAGATCAGATTCTAGAACTACTGTGTAGGCCAATAGTTAGTTTTTGGATGTACTTATCATTTTGAGGACTTTTATTATGTGAAGAAAAGTAGAAAAATGAGAAATTGATACTAGAAAGTTTGGTTGGTAGTTGTGAAAACCTATTCAATGCTTGTGATGAACTCTTGCATAAATAACTAAAACTAGTTAAACTATTCATTATAATGAATCATACTATGCATGATATCAATGACAACCTTAATGACTTAGTTCATAGACTAAGTGGTCTACTAGAACCAATAGGTTAGGAACTCAACTAGAATATTCATAGGTTCATCTAGAGTTTCTTTTAATGGGTATGACATAAGATTCATGGGTTAATGTGTCGCAAACTTCCCAAAGCAATGGATGTACCTTTGATTTAGAAGATGTGAGAGATCCTCCACATGCAGACATACTGATTTCTCTAGCCATTATTGGTGTATTAATCACAATATTCACATCTAGGGGAAGATAAATGTTGATGTCATTATACATGGTGAGGAATGAATGAAAAACCTCACCCACATTGCTATATTCTGGTAGGCATATGAGTTACTTGACATCTAAATTATGAAACTAGTGTGGCAATGCAAGAGCCATAGGTTGTGTTCCTTGTATAGGGTCTAGAAGGAAAAGATTTTGCTTGACATATTGAACAAAATCAAATAGGGAAATGCCATGAAATTTTATTTGATAGATCACAAGACTAATACCCATATATTCTTTCTATGCTTTAGACATTAGCACTATAAGCTGAGATCACTCCATTTTATCATGTTCCCTAGATAATTCATCAAGGAGTATATGAAGTGTAGATCATGGACTCTCTATACTTGGTAAAATATATCACTTTACTATAAGTTTAACTATTTAAATTTTTATTAGTGTGAAATGTAAAATTGATGCTCAATGAGTTGCCTTTATAGTTTTTGCATTGATTAATATCCTTTCAAATTCCTTGCTGAGCTATCTTTGAATATGACATGCATTTAATTTGGGTATGAGACATAATTATGTGGTAGATTTTATAATATGGCACTCCATATCAATGGTTGTTGACACATGCAATGAGATATGTAATTATATCTATTTCTAGTTGTGCTTGAGATGTTATCTTGTCATAACAAATGATTATCCATTTGGAAGATACTTTATTTTCAAATCATAGATTTGGTATTAAGTACTCTTTATGACTATTAATTTTCATTTTATATTTCATAATTTTTCTTGACCATACATTTCCTATATGTTTTGATGTGATACTATGAACACACTTAAAGCATTCTAACCTAACAAAACAAAAGAGAAAAACAAAAAACAAAAAACATTAACCAAATCCTTAACTACCTAGTGCCACTCAACACCCACTCATAATTTTGGTAGATTGATAGAGATAGGTATTAGAGATTAATATTAAAGGCATTTATATGTCCTATCAATAGGGTTTTGTATAAATTGATAGGCATTTATATGTCCTATCAAATTTGGGATCCAATGAGATGTTTATGTGATAAATGTCACTAAATTATGCATTCATTATTTGTAGAGAGTTAGTGTGTGAAATTGGTCTGTAGAGATGAGATTGAACCATAAAGATAATGGGGAATCGGTATTTGAAGAATTTTTAAAATAATCAATTCACCATTAATGAATAGAAATTGCATTTCCACTTAAGGTGTTTTGTTTATTATTTATAAATATGTATGCATATTCAATTATATAGCCATAACTTGACTAACCCCTACACACAACAATTATGTCAAATCCCTTGAAATAACCTTTTCAATCAACATTGAGGGTATTATAAGGCCCTTAAAGGTATCTCCTATGAGATACCCTGAAAAAAATTCCATTCATGTGCATGATAAAGTTATATACTAGGAGAACCCTTAAAGGTAGTACAAGACTCTTCAAGGTATCTCGTATAAGATACCATAAAGGTCGTTTTAGTACCTTCAATAGTAACTTGAAAGTATCTCCTCTAGGATACCTTTTTAACATGCATAAGGGTACCCTTGAAAGTATTACAAGGCCCTTCAAGGTATCTCTTATGAGATAACTTGAAATAAAATACCAATCATGTGCATGTTCAAGGTATCTACTAGGAGACCCCTTTAAAGTATGATAAGACCCTTCAAGGTATCTCTACGAGATACCTTAAAATAAAATTTTAATCATCTACATGTTCAAGATATCTAGTAAGATAACCTATTGATATACATTTTGTGCACACTCTAAAATTTAATTAGGTGATCTATAACATTTTAGGATCTCAATGGATTTAAGATCCACTCCAGGGCATGCATTTTAGGTATGGTTTAAACAACTATGTGGTGGAATAAAAAGATAAACATGTATGTTTTTAACTAGATGGTCCATGTAGTGAAATGAATCTTAAAATAAAATCAAACCTAAGTGGGTGGCTAGATGGGTGGGTATTAATCTAAAAGTGGGTAAATCAAAAAATAAAATCCAAAAATAGGGAAGGGTAGAGTATAAAATAAGGTTATATAACCTCAAGGATAAAACCCTAGGTTGGTTTACTATATGGACAAGTGTCTCCATAATTTTTATTTATTACTTGTAGTTGTGGCACACTTATAAGCAAACATAATTAAAGAGTCTAAGAATAAAACATAACAAATTTAATGATCTTAACTAAAGGTTATTCCTCTTAGAGTTGTTGTTACACACCCTTATTTAAGAGATTACATTTTATATCATGAAGGTCTCTATGAAAGCTATAACATACACCTAGATCAATATACTGGAAATAAAACACTCCTACACACCTAAAAATGTTAACCCAATTTTAACCAATTACTTTGATCAATGAAAACTACTAAATTTTAATAGCTTTTAAACATATAGAATTAGTGCATATCAATAATAAAAATTAGAATTATCTAATAGCTTATGGACACTTCAAATTATTGAGTTAACGCAACAAAAAAAATAAAACCTTAATAACACATAGATGGGAGGAAAGAGCATCAACACAATTGCATGAACACCAAACTAGTTTATTCATATATTGATAATATTTATTTGAAACCTTTGAAATGAGGGATACATATACATAAATAGACTTTAGGAGGGATCACCTCATCCTTAAAGTTCATTTAAAGTCATAGTTACATTGCAATTAAAACATAAATTTTAATTTTAGTCTCACAACTACATGTATACATGTGCATAATTAGCTACCAGTATGTCTAAACATAAACCAACCTATACAAATCAATGTAATGTGTACATGCTCACAGACAATCTAGGTAGGTTTTGCATTTCAATGCTAAATACAAGTAAACTATGAGTACAAAAATTAGTACTTTTTATATGCATGTGTAAAACATTAGCCTTCAACTCAAGGTTGGTTGGATGTGGGTATGGTGCTATTGACTATGGATTCATTGAGTTGGATTATGGGATATAACTAGAATTAAAAGTACCATATTTAATCTTTACTTCTAAAACTTGAAAGTGCTTGCCCCTGAGGTCAAGCTAATACTAGATAATATCTATGCGCAATAGTGGAGGTTTGTACACCATCATGCCTTGCATGCTCATGTTTTGTATTTTTTAAATTTTACTACCATTATTTACACTTCATTTAACTTATTTGTTAAAAAACTTATCTCTACATCAATCTCCTCAAATGAAAGTCCTTGAAGACTTCACTTGATGTTGGCACAAGTCTACTGAAGAAGTTGATCAAAATTGATTTTACTTATAAGCCTACCTACTAAATATCTTGCTTGTGAGAGCTTCAACTCTCCCATGATATGTAAAATGAGAGATTAAGTTAGAAATACTTAAGCATTACTTACTCATCTATGGTGATCTAATCCCTAGATTCTTGAGTTTTAATGACTACCAAGTTGAGAGCATTTGAAGCCTCTAGTGGTGTCATTAGGTTAAGGTGGATGTAAGCCTTATTAGCTGTATAAAGAATAAGGAATTTAAAATTATCATCATCCTAATTCAAACAAGTATACAATTTACAAGTCTTAATTAAATGAGGGGTCAATTTTGCCTTTTTTTGTAATGGATTCAAGAATATTATACAATCTGGAAGTAGTGTTCTAGACTTTAGTTTCAATTTTAGGAGGAACATGAACTATCTGTTTCTATTTCTATATTTTCTTCAAATATTGAAAATGTTGTTACTTTACTTGATATAATTCAGTATTGAGCTCTTGCCTAGCCATTTTTATTCCTTCATGTTGTTCTAAAAAGGCATCCTTACATGTCGTAAGTTAGGAATTATAGTCCTACATGTATGGGGGGTGCCATAATTTCCTATTATTTCTTTAATATAAGGTAAATACCTCTTGTCTCTCTTCCAAGATAATCCCTCTCCTAGTATTAACTTCCAATATTATATTTATTACCCTCTTGACACTCCTTACAGATTTATCAAATATGGAAGTCACTATAGGTAATTATGTGAGTGTGAGGTTTGGCTTCTAAGAAGCCTTTGAACTTAAATCAATTTCCCACTGAGGGATGACCAATTGGGATGGGTTGATTGGTTTAGTATCCTTGGCTATATTCTAAACCATTGTTTTCTTAGATGATTAATTAAATGCTTCTTCAAGTACTTGGTTGAGAAGCGAATGCCAAATGATTTTATACTAGTCCACTTCCCCATGTTGAGGTAGTGGGTAGACAATTTATACTGGTTTCTTGTCTCTATGTTTCTTTGAAGAAGTCACAATGGTAAATTTATAAGAGATGGAGGAAGGCATTGGCATGCCTATTTGAGTGGATGATGCATGAAGTTAAGAACTTGTCAATGATCCCTTAACTTTCTTAGAGCCATTCATTTTGTCTTTAGTGGGTGTTGTGTCAATGGTAGATGTAGCTATATAAGTAATGTAGGTCATTTTAAATGTGAATATAACTATTTGAGTGGAAATAGTTTGGATAATGATGATAATATGGATAGAGTAGACATCTTGTACCTTGGGGGTGACCAGGGGTGGTTGGGAAATGGGATTAAGAGGAACTAAATCAACTTCATGAAGGGAAGCAAAAGAGGAAATTGGATTATTAGAGATAAGAGGTGTTATCTCCTTACTTGTTTGATTTCCATCTATAGGTGCCTTTCCTTTAATTTACTAAAGCGTAAGTAAATTTTCTCTTTACAACTCCTCATCTTCATCAGACTCTATTCATTCACTAATAGGCATTCCTTCTATATCATGTTTTTGAGCTGAGGGATCTCTTACTAGTTATTCCTTAATAGTTGTGTCCTTTGGAAGAGGATGAGACCTTGGTTTCATCTTATAACCAATTATAGTCTTTTAAACTATGGGGCAGGCTTCTTTAATTTGTTCAAATGAAACATCCACACTTGTAAGTTTTTTCATAGGTGGAAGAGCTAAATGGTCTAGGCCATGTATATCTGAGGAGTCAATAGAAATTGGATTCCTTGATCTCCTCAAAGTCTAGATTCAATTATTTCAAGTTCCTTCTTGATGTCCTTCAATGTTTGGGGAGATTATTGAGAAGGTTGTCCTCATTACGATAATGGCTATGGAGACTTGTTGATCCAAAAATATTAGGCAACCCATTTACCTAAGGGTGGGAGCATAAGTCATACATCTACAATAGAGATATAGGGTTATCCTTGTATGATATTTAGATGTTATTCCCTCAATCCTTCTATTTTTTCCCTTTATAATACTTTACCATCATCATTAGTGTTCAGGAAAAGGAATTCATGATCATAGGGCTCATGTTAGTATGAAATAATGAGACCCTTGATATGATTTTGAATCCTTCCATGGGGATCCCTATCCATATGAGGCAAGGTGGGTAATGAATAGTAGTTTCTTTTTTCCCACTTATCCTAAGTGACTTCAAATTATGTAGAACATTCATCTTGTCATCAGATTAGAGTCATAAAATGTACTCATCTTATTATTTTTCGAATACTCATCTATGATCTACCATAGTTGAAATGTTATGTTTTGTTTTAACATCTTATTTTTGTCAATCAAGAGTGAGCCCTTGTGAGAATGTGTGTTGTTTCTCACTCTTGATAAAATATGGAATCTCTCCTAAGTGTGGGTGAATTTGAAAGGGAAATAGTCTCCAAACAGGGTTGATTCCCTTGATTCACTCACTAAAACTTATTGTTAAAGCCACTAAAAACTAATTATAACTATGAAAAGGGTAAAATGGATGCTACTTGCAATGGAATTAAAATGAAAATTAGGAATGAAGGTGATGCACTTATATTTTATGACCACTTATGCTTGCAATAGACACTTTTATGAAGTGCAGAAGCTTTTACACATTTTCTTCACCTCAAGAATGACTTCTACAACAATCTTTCATAAGGATTTGACAAACTCAATTTTTATATGAAAGGAATGTAAAGAAACTAAATTCACATATAATGTTTAGATTAGATTTTATATTGACACTTAAATATGACCTATATAACATCAAATGTATTGTATGAAGGTATAAAACATAGATAATATCATAGGAAAACAAATGCTTCAAAATGCTATATCAATGGAAAACACATACACTTCACCATAAACCTAAAAATGGAGGAAAGAGATTATTATTTCTCTCAAAAGGTGACTAAAAAATTTGTCAAGATTTCAACACAACAAAAAAAAAACTAGTGATAATAATCTTCTAGATAAATGAATAAAAATAAAAAATTAAATGGTGTGAGATAAATCAACCCCACAATAAGGGTCTCAAACTTTGTCTTCACACTCTTCAAATGTTATGTAGTACTTTTAAAAACCTCTCCACTCATCCATGTCCTTAGGGTGGTGTAGAAGCGAGAGTTGCATTAGTTTAGGAAGCTTGAAAATGTCTTCTTCATGATTGTTCAATCTTGACCACTTGGAGAGTGGCTATATCTTTGCTTGACCCCCTATTTACTAGCTTCTATGTCTTTGTTGAAGAGTTATTCTTCCCCCTTGAAAATAAGAATTTAATTCTTCCTGAAATATTCATTTAAAAATTCTTATAAGACATTCATGATGTATTTCCACTATACGTTAGATGTTATAATCTCTTTAGTTCTTTTTTGACTCCTCCAACAAGTTAGGCATTGGAAGGAAAGAAGGATTTTTCAGATACTTGAGACATTTAAAAACTTTTCCAACTCCTTCCAACTGATCCTTGAATTTTTATTACATTCTATGTGGATTATAGAATATGTGTTGTCCTTGATAAAGCTTATTAGAAGTGTTTTGCAATGATTTAGTGTTTTGATCCCTTAGAAAGCTCATTCTGGAACATGATGTAGAAGGGAAAAGTCAATTTTGTCTTAAATAATGAAAATTTACTCTATGGATGGTCTTCAAAAAACATAATAGACCTAGAACAAGACATTTTAAGTTATCAAACACTCAAAAACTCTTGGTTTTGCACCAAAACCTTAAATTTCCTCTTAATCCCTTGTATCCCTCCAAATAGGTAAAGCTCCTTGTCTGGAAGAATATGGAAAATTTGGCACAATTTTTGATTCCCATTAATATCTTACAACTCCTTAAAAAATTTAATTAACATATTCTAAGTTTAAGTGTCTTTTCTAGCTCATTCCCTCTCCTGAATTAGTCCTAATTAGGCCTCCTAAGCCTAGAAAGTAGAAATGTTTATCCAGATATATACCACACATGTTAAATAACCCAAAATAATGCTATTAAATTTCCATATTATATAACTAACATACATGTCAATTTTGGGTTCCTAAAACCCTATGGAAGTATACAAACCAAGAAATAACCATATCACCTAGTCTTATTTTGAACCTGTTTGAGACAGTGCTTGAAAATGGGTCTGATTGGACCACATAAAAAATATCCCATTAATATTTTATGGATTTAATAGTTATTATAAATCACAAATGACATCATAAAATTATTTAAAATTTTTCCCTTTCTCATCACACCTAAAAACACCAAAAACATTTAAAAATAGGGCATTTATGCTAGTTTATACATGTGACATCAGCATATAAGTAAATGTATAGAAGCTAATTAGATTATTAAACAAAATTAAATATGTTTTAGGATAAAAATATGGAATTATATGTGCACTTGAGGTCCATTTCCCTTGATTGGTCATAATCAAGGTTCTAGAAGAATTTATGACCCTGTTTGGGGTCTTAATGATTGTTCATAAATAAAAACCCACCCAATGACCTCATTCCACTTGTGATACTTTATTTAATGACCAAATGAAATATACCAGATATATCATCTCCCCATGAAAAGTGTGATAGGTGGTGTGAGTATCTAAAGTTGATCCTCATGTGGCATGCTTAACACTCTTTAAACTTGAGAGAGGTCAAATTTGAGTTTTGGAACTCAAAACTCATTCTCACTACTGGTATAGGATGGTAAACCTTGAAAAAAATCCAATCCATTATTATATATGCCTTGCTAGTTCTCAAATATCCTTTTTATGCATTTGGTATACTAGTTAGGGGACTTGGGGTTTAGGCTTGTCATCTCTTTGCTAGCCCTCAAGGGAACCTAGATTAAATAATGAGTTTTATTACCTCATGTAATTATATGGAGACATTTTACATGTATATTTACTACATCAAGGTACATACATGAGGTCTAGGATAATTGTTTCATGCTTTTGAGCTCAAATGGACCCCATTGTCTCATGATTGTCTATTGTTAATAGAGTGGGCAAGGTCTAAGAAAATATAGTGCATAAATCCACTATTAGTATGGCCTTAATTTGACCATGATTATATTTTTCAACTAAAAAATATACTATGTACCAAATCACAAGGTGTGATTGTGTCTATAAAACCCTTAAAACATAATCTCTCTCATGATTAGGTGGGTGTACCTATGACTGCATGGTTTTAGTATTCCTCTAGATATTTGAATGTATTAAAAACCAAATAAAACTTAAAATTATATAAATATATCAGTTTGTATCAAGTGCTAATGTGTTTTTTTAGGTCTGTCAATGCAAAGAGAAGATTTAAGCCCTATTTGACTTTCTAAGTCTTTATCATGAAATGTTATTGTGGAGTTTTATATCACTATTGAGAGAAATTATGGTAAACCTTCCCATTTGATAAATTCACTAAAAATCTTAGAAACCTCTCACACCTTATGTTTTTGGGATGATTTGCGACTTGGACTGAGTAGGACTATAGTTGATTCCTTGACTATGTGCTTTAAATTTAGAACTTCACCATTCACATTACTAACCTTTTCAATGTTCTTGAAATTATCTAAAATCTTAGTTAGGTTTTAAAATATTTCATATACCCCTCTCCCTTTCCTTTAAGTTTGAACCAACTTGTTCCACTAGCCACCTCTACGTGATCTTTTAGGGTATTTAAGAAATAGACATTATCATTTAGAAATTGGTCTGTTCATCATGTTATGTTGCTTGAAGAATCCAAACCAAAGGAATTCAATTCAGAATATGAAAATATTTGAAAAATCATTAATGGTATATTTAAATCTCATTTAATTTTAGGTAAAAATTGTACAGTATACTTTAGGTTGATATTTGATTATGTAATTAGTCCCACAACTATCTCTAACCATCTACGTGAACTAGTTACTCTTTGATGGGTTAAAATATATATTCATCTACATAAAAAATAATCTTTTCATGTCTTAGGTTTGTTTTTATTATACTGGGGTGTTGATTTGTTCTATAATGAGGACCTACAAGCTTGAGGCATGTAGGTCTCATTTACTTGTTTTAGGACTACAAAGAACCCTTCTTGAGTTTTTAACCTCATAAAACATGTCAACTCCACTAATTAGTTCTTATCATTCATTTAATGATCCATAGGTAATATTACAAATATTAAGTTACCTTCAACTCAATTAAATCACAGATCGTTATGATAAACATATAACCATAGGTGGATATTTTACTATTTCTTTGTACGTAGGTGTCTTTCAAGATGTAATTAGACCTATAAAAGTCTATGATATTGAGTTAAACTTATTTTTATCTATTGAAAGGAAACTAAAATCCTTCATCATCTCATAAAAAATATCTCACACACTAGCCTATGACCGACTATGTTAGTAGACCATGGTTGTAGGTCAACATTAATGCTTGTGTGGACTATAGGTGACTGTCTTGGTTTCTCTTCACTTTGAAAACCTTATTTAGTATTGATCTAAGTCACTATTGAACATTATATCATCTTATAAAGTTATTTTTATTTAACTTGGCCTTATAAAAAAGAAGCTCATATTGCATAGGAGATTGTCTATGCTAAAACTATATGGATGTAGGTGGTGATTGGTGTTTTATATGGACTATAGGAAGAGATCCATTTCACCTACCCTAAGGATACCAAAATGCTAAGTTATCAAAAAATATAATTTAGAAATTATAACTTGAAAACCACTAATCTCCCTGTTGGCTATAACATGATGTTCCTTGAAAAATCCCTTTACATATGAATGACTATTGTAGGTAGTTTTTTTCCCACTATACGAACTGAGGAGGGATGAGAGATTGGTTCCAAGAGATTAAAATGATCTTAAGACCATTATTGACCTTTCATATTCACAACTAGATTGATGAATCATTAATTTTACATAAGGAGGTATGAATAGTTTTTCAAACAAGAAATGATTTATTACCTTAAACAATGTTAATTTACCTTAAACATTGCTAAATTGAATTATAAAGAGACTTTCTTCATGGTCTTGTTTTACCTTGATGACACCTAGAGCACTCTTATTATTTATATCTTGATATAATACTCACGAAAAATGATAAATCACCATCATAACACATCCATTAAGGTATACAATGCTTATGGAGGTCTTTTATGTTGACAATACATCCATACATAATCTTGATTGTGTTCTCTAGGCATATAAGGATTATAATAGACTTATTTCACACAATAATGTCTCTATCCAAATTGAATACTAAATTAAAACTATAAAACAACATCATGACCTCCAGATTAACCTATTCATCTTCATGAATCTTCAGAACCTTTGTTACTTGCCATGGTGTCCATCTATTTTATTCATTAGGCCTACAACTAAGATTTAAACTTTTAAGAGAGAATGATATTAATAAAATTAATTATAATGTCATATTAAAGTAAATATATAATCCCTTAAAAATTAGGATAAACTCACTAAGATGCTTTCAGAACATGATAATCTTATTAGACCTACTATTGTACCTTATGGAAAGGCCAAACGACCAACCATGCTATCTAAAGAAAGAATTTTTAAAGATGAAGGTAACTTAAAGTTTTTATTAGATAAAATATATTTAAATTTAATTAAATACAAGATTGAAAACTCTTGAAATTGAATATATTCAATTGATACATCAAACATGCCTAAAAATTACCAAATCTCAAGCCAATATAGAAAACTGGTTTCCTATCAAAGTGACCATTATCAAGAAAAATTAAATGATGATTAAAATATGAAAAAGTGCATATTTATCACTTAAATAATCCTCATAAAACCATTTTTATCCATTGAGCTTTGAAGTGAACAAATGGAGACAAACCTAGACTGTGTTAGGATGACTAGGTCAAAGTGACCCCCTTACACTCTTATTGAGTGTTCGTAAATATAGGTTGATGAATATGGAAAAAAATGCCACTAAATTGAATTTAATTATGGTACCTATAATTTACCAAGATATTTAGACTTTAATATTTCTCTCTCCTATCTATACTGAGCAAAAAATAATGGCCCTTTTCGGGCTGTTAAGGAGGTCGATATGAGAGATAAATTGGTTTTCTTCATTTTAAGACCTAAAATATCTTTAAAATAATTTTTTGACCATATAATGGATAAATAAAATCTTTAATATGATTTAATCATAATCTTACCTTGAATAACTATATGGATGGCCTCAAAACAAGGTTTTTGACACTAAAACTCTTAAAATCTCTTGAGAAGCCTAATGAAACTGCTAAAAATGTATCCATTATACTTTTAATGATTGAAAAAGTACACCATACACATATTATGATACTAGACTATAATTCACATGCAAAATCTACTCCAAAAGCCATAAAATAACCCAAAATATAGTTAATTAAGTCATGAACTTAGTCAAATATGTCAACAACCATTTAGATCAATTATACATCATGATATGACTTTGACACAATAAATAGGGCCTATTATGATGTTATGGACTCTTTTCATCTCTTGAAACAATCTAGAACTAGATAAAAGGTGGCTAGAGAAGCAAAAGACAATGATGATCAAAACCTTAATTTCATCAAAATTTTCTTAAACTTTGCTAAATAGGGTTTCAGATGACCATTTCAAGGACATTATAAGACCAACACTCCAATTAATATGGAAAATAATATGACAATACAATTTTCAATTGGTAGAGGTGATAGTTTAACCTATGAGGTCAAACTTATCAACACTTATTTTTTTTTCATGTTTTTGGGAAGACGTAAGGGGTTGACTTTGTTCCTAGTGACCATAATCACTATGTAATATAGGTATAAGAAATAGTCACCCCATGGTGCCAAAATTTTTCAAATTGACTTGGATACCTTGGGAAATGGGATTCATGAATCGCTTTCCATATCTATGGTTACACATCCTCTATAATATGAGTGATTTTATTTATGAATGTATATATGTGAATAAATGAATAATAATATAAAATGTGATTTTTGATGCAATTTGGAAACAGATCCTAGAGTGACCCACAGTGCATATATATTGTTTCCATTACAGTGTCCAAGGGGTATGAAGTCATATATAAGTGTCCAGTTGATTATCTTTATGTAAAACCTATTATCTCTACCTGATGTTGATTATCTCCCTAAAGATGAAGGTGTGTAGATGTAGGATAATGGGGGGAAAAAGGGGGGTATAAAGTGACATTTTTTTTCTAAAAGTAATAATAGTTGAACTTGGAGAGAATGTTAAAGATAATTTGAAAAGGATTTTGATAATGATGTAATAACATGAATTGTGACATTTTGAATGTAGTTTCTAAATATATAATTTTTTTCAAAACCTAGACCATAAAATTATGTGAAATAGATGCATTTATGACAATAGGTTGGTCACTTTTTATGAAAATATAAGGAGACTGAATGTGTAGGAACAAACTTTTCTCGAGTAAATGATTGAATTTTTGTATGAAACTTCATATATGGATAGGTAAAATGTCAAATATTGTTGATAATATTTTTTTTATTAATTTTTTATTATATATATATAATTTTTAAATTACAAGTAAAACAACTTAAAATTTGAAAATGCAAATGTAAGAACACAACTTTTTCACCTTAACTTCATGATTTTAAACAAAAAAAATCATATTTGACAATGTGTATATTATTGAGATATAAGTTTTATAAACTTTTGATTAATATTCAAAATTTTATAAAGGAATTTGAGATGATATGTATATAGTCCATAATGAGGTATGTTATGTATTATTTAAGTAATAACTATAAATAATATTCTAACATTACAAAAATTATATATTCTAAAACTACATTTTCTCCTCTACAAACCCATATATATTTTTTAGAATAATAAAATCTTCCTCATTAGGTGTGTCGATAAAGACAAAAAAGAATCCTAAATTTTCTAGAAACTAAGTGGGTTGCTCCATGACTAGTTTCAAGGTAGGTTCAGACCTCCCCAAGCCTGTACCTAAGGTAGATTTGGAGGGAAAAAAATTAAATGTTGAAAGGGCATACACCCTTTGAAAAGGATGCACACCCTTTGAAAAGGGCATACACCCTTTTTGGACTATAATTTTTTTTAAATTAGAGGTTGGTGAAAGACGTGTGTGTGTGTGTGTGTGTGTGTGTGTGTGTGTGTGTGTGTGTGTGTGTGTGTGTGTGTTTGTGTTTGTAATTTCAAGTTTTTATTAAGCACTTTGGACTACAATTTTGTTTTCCATGTTTGATGTTTTTCAAGGATATATTTAGTAAAATAAATGTTAAGTATATGTTTAGATTTCTAAATATAAAAATTAGGGTGATTCAACATCTTTTGAAATTAATTAAAGCTATATGAGTTACCATTTAGAAGTTAGTTTTTCAAATTCCATTTCAGTCAATACTTAGTTTTTAAAATTTCAAGATGAGAAGATAAAATGTGAAACAAGGTTACAAATGTAATAGATCTATACCATTGATTATGCCCTACCTACTTTACCTACTTGAGTATGTCCTACCTGATTGAATACCCAAGCTTGAAGGTGGATTCTTATTTAATTTATGGGTTTCTCAATCAATGGGTCTATCAATATGCATAAATGACAACCTTGTATCATGTAACTTCTAATATACATATAGTCATGATATGGTCACTCATACATGAAATATATCTCATACCTATTACATATATGTATGCATTTAGTCATACATGACACCTATAATCATGATACAATAACTTATACTAGACGTAAATGTAGCTAATCACCCTAATCGACTCCATTTGAAATAGAATAAATAAAAACACCATTTAAATTCATTCTAAAAATATAGAATTCACTCTAAAACAAATGTCAGATAGATGGTCAATCCATGCATTCTTCAATTCTAATCTAATGCATTATTCCAAGGCCACATATAATAAAGTCATATTATAGCACTCTAAATTCACATACAACACTATGTCATCAACTATAAAATTCACTTATAATCCCTATTAGTTATCTCACCAATTATCATTATCCCTCATTATCGTTAATCACTCCATAATTAGATATAATCATCCTTTATTGTTGCTAATCACTCCCTCATCAACCCTCACCATCCCTAGTCATTCCCTCATTAGCCCTCATCATCCTTAATTATAATTGATCATACCTAAACACTCCTTCATCAAACCTCATCAACCCTAATCATACCTAATAACTCTCTCATCATTTCAATCATAATCCCTAGTGACACTCTCATCATCCCTCATCATCCCTAATAACTCCCTCATTAACAATCATCATCTATTATCATCCCCAGTCAATTATTAATCATATTTCATTAGACCCATAATTATGCCTAATCAATCCCTCATCAATCCTCATCATCCTTTATCATCCATAATCACCCTTCCTCATTTGTCCTTATACCTTATTGTCCCTAACCATTCCCTCATTATCCCTCATCATATCTAATCACTCTATCATCATCCCTAGTCACTCCCTCATCTAGTAGAGTGTGTTCAAATATAGTAGTCAATATAAATGTGTTTCAAACTAAACCATATCTTTTTTAGACAAATCTTGAATGGTGTTTCAATTTATTTTTTTCTGATTAGAGTGTAGTAGCGTGATTATTCTCATTCATGTCTAGTAGATTAGACAGGGTCGTGATGGATTACACTAGGGAGATTATTGAATGATTTATATGGTACAAATATGATAATATCATATTTTCAATTTAATGGGAAAAATTCATTTTGAATGATGAGAGATGATGATAGATCAAAAATTACCTCTTTGTGCTTTCTTTGTATGAGGTGAAATCCTTCTTCTAGACATAGTTATTTCAAAATAGTTGAGTGAAAGGGCCAAAAAAATTTATATCTTCTCATGTTTGTGAGTTATTATCAAAGAACAATGTGGGTCATGAGTATAAATTATTATTATTTATGCCACTAACTTTGTTATGGCATGTTTTCTCTTTGTATTTAAATCTTTGTTCTTCTGTAGGAATTATGATAGGAAAGAGGATAGGGGGTTGGCTAAAATACTAATGCTTGCATCATTCCTCTATAGTGTGGTATCCATAATTTATGTTTATTGTCTTTCATTTAGGTTTAATTTTAAGGGTTTCAAGTTAAGGGTTCAAAGTTTATAGTTAAGTGTTTGGAGTTGATTTTTTGGGTTCTAGCATTTAGGTTTTAAGGTTTAGGGTTTATCCAATTTTAGGATTTAGGGTCGATGGTTATGGGTTTGAGGTTTTATGGTTCTTGATTTGTGTTTATAGTTAAATTTCAAGGTTTATGGTTTAGTGATAAGGGTTTTAAGATTATGTATTATTGTTAAGAGTTTAGGGGTCAAGGTTTTGGGTTTTGGGTTTAGGTTTTAAGGTTCATGAGTTTGAATTTTTTGTTTAAGGTTTAGTGTTTAATACTAAGGGTATAGGGTTAAGGTTTTAAGGTTTAATGTTTAGGATTTATGATTTTAGGCAAATGGTTTAAGATTTAGGGTTAAGGTCTTAAAGCTTAAGGTTTTAGGGCTTAGGATCTAAGGTATAAAATCCAAGGTTTAAGGTTTTAAGGTTTTATGTTTGGGTCTAGGTTTTGGGGTTTAGGTGTTATTATTTTGGGTTTAGGGATAATGTATTAGGGTTAGGTGTTTAAGGTTTATGGTGTTTAGGGTTCAAAATTCAAGTTTTATGGTGTTTAAGGTTTGGCATTTGGATTTTAGGGTTAATGGTTTAGGTGTAAATGTAGTGTACTATGGTGATTAGCTATATTTGTTGCTAGTATGAGTGATTGTATTGTGAATATAGGAATATGTCATGTATGATTGATAACATACCTACATGTAGTAATAGGTATTGAGTAGATGTAATGTTTGAATGATTGTATCATTATTATATGTATGCTATAGGTTGAATAATACATGCTAGCCATTTATGCATATTGATAGACCCATAGATTACCAAACACACAAATTATTAATAATTCATCCTAAATCCACCTTCCAACCATTTACATGAATGTCCCTAGTCACTCTTTTCACTATACAAACTTGAATGACCACTATCCTTTCAAGATATGGCTTAGGCAATGGCCCCTATCCTTTCTCTATATAGGTGATAACTCAAGATTATGGTTTATGGATAGAGGTTTAGGATTTATAAATTTAGGGTTTAAGGTTTATGGTTGATTGTTCAATATTCACATATTAGGGTTTACTATATAGGGATTAGTATTTAGGGTTCAAATTTTAGTGTTATAGCTTAGGTATTTTATTTAGGGATTATAATTTATATTTTATAATTAAAGGTTTAGGATTTGTGGTTTATGGCTCAAGGGACCAAGAGTATAGCTTTTAGGGTTTGGGGCTTGGTATTTGGGGTTAGGTTTTTGGGTTTATGTTTTCACACTTAGGGTTTAGGGTGTAGGGTGTAAGGTTTAGGGTTTTGGTCTTGTGGGTTTGGTTGAGGGTTTGGGGTTTGGAACTCAGTGTTTAATATTTAGGGTTTAGGATTTAATGTTTAGGGATTAGGGTTTAGGGTTTTGGATTTTTGGTTTAGTGTTTATATTTTAGAGTTTATGGTCTAGGGTTTTAGGTTTTAGGTTTTAGGTTTAGGGTTAAGGTTTTAGGGTTTAGGGATTTAGGTTTACTATTTAAGGTTTTGGGTTTTCAATTTGGGTTTATAATTTTTGGTTTAGGAGTTAATTTTTAATGTTTATTACTTATGGTTTATGGTTTTAGGATTGGGGTTTAGGGTTAAGGTCTTACATTTATGTTTTAGGGTTTAGGGTATAGGTTATAAAGTATAGGGTTTAATGTTTTAAGTTTATATGTTTAGGGTCTATAGTTTAGGGTTTATGGATATTTATTTTTGGTTTAGGGCTAATGTATTATGGTTAAGGGTTCAAGGTTTAGTGTTTAGATATATTATTTACATTTCATGGTTCAGTGTATATGGATTAGGGTTTGGGGTTTAGGGTTTAAGTTTTAGTGTTTAGGGTTAAAGGTTTGGGGTTAATGGTTTAGGTGGAAATGGAGTGCACTAGGTTTATTAGTAGCGTTAATGTATAAAATGAGTGACCATATCATAACCACATGAAGATGTCATGTATGAGTAATCGAATACCTACATGTAGTACCGTATAAGTGGTAGATGTAATGTATCAATGATTGCATCATTACTATATATATGTTATAGGTTTCATGATGCAGGATATTCATTTATTCATATTGATAGACCCAATAATTAAAGTTCATTTTATAAGTTGAGGACAAGGATTTTAAGAATATTCCAAGGCAAAGATAGAAAAATCCAATTATAGTACATCTCCAACTTTGTTGATTGAGTATAAACCTATTATGAAGGTCCATTGTTATTACATAAAAAACTATAGAATACTTACAAGTAAAGTGATTCAAAGAATTTGAAAATTAATCCAAGTCAATATCCTTCCAAGTAAGCATATTAGGCCATCTGAAACTAAAGAGTAGAGTTTCCATTAAATTCTAATTCTTAAGAAAGCAATAAAAGAAAATTGGTTTTTTATCCTCAGAGATAGTATCCAAACATATTAATAAAGATTATATATATATATATATATATTGAGATTAGATTAATAACAAATTTTTAAGACCAAACATGCATATACACAATATTGTAGAAGTATTTAGGACATAGTCAATGTTTTGGGCAGTTTGGTGATCTAATTAGTATCTTGAGATTGTGTTAAGACATCTATGAGTCTTTTATCATTATCTTGATATTTTCATTGAGTTTTTGAATTGAATGAGTATAAAAATTAAGGTATTTGTAAACATCTTTGTATCAAGTCCTTAAGAGGTAGAATTTGGCCTAATAGGCCTATAAAGGGTGGAGTTATTTTCATCTAAATTTTGAGTTGAAATTCTTCATGCACTAAGAATCTTGAGTAAAATAATTGGTGAAACCCTCATAATATTGTTAAAAAAAGTGAGGATGTACAATTGAGTGGTTTATGAGTCAAATAAGGGTTTCGATTGAAGGTAGATTAATATCTTTGGACTGAGTACCATATTTTAATTCATTAAAAGTGTCTTTTGATTTGAATATAGAGGCTAAGAGTTCAAATGATAATACAAAAGTATAAGTTCATTAGCATTTAAATACAAATACTCAAAGGACCTTTTGTGATAGACCAAGTGATAATTTATGGTTAGGAATAAACCTAATTGTAAGCAAGTTTCTAGAGGACCTTGAAGTATACTAGGTTGAGTAAGTGGAGATATTAATTTTACACCAGTAGGGAATAGTAAATATCAAGATATGGCTTGTGTATTTAGGTAGGGAATACTCCTTGAGATCAAGCCATGGCTCGATTATTCAATCAAGTAGAGCATATTCAAGTAGATAGGGAATACTTAAGTAGGTAAAATAGACATGTAATCCTCAATGGTATAGATTTATTATATACATAACATGATTTGTAACCTCATTTCTCATTCTATATTCTGATCCTAAAATTCTAAAAAATAAGTATTGACTAGAATGAAAAAAAAAAAAAAAGAACTTCTAAATGGTAACTCTTACAATTCTATAATCAATTTTAGAAGATGTTGAGTAGCCCTAATTGTTTATATTTAGTAAAATAAATTTAAATTATAAGATTATAAAATTTAATATAATATTTTGATAATAATGGCCCTAATATAAAATTAAATGTAAACTTATACTTAACATTTATCTTACTAATTATATCCTTGCAAAAAATCACACATGGCAAACAAAATTGTAGTCCAAAGTGATTAAAAACAACCTATAATTGAAATATATATATATATATATATATGTGTGTGTGTGTGTGTGTGTGTGTGTGTGTGTGTGTGTGTGTGTGTGTGTGTGTGTGTGTGTGTGTGTGTGTGTGTGTGTGTGTGTGTGTGTGTGTGTGTGTGTGTGTGTGTGTGTGTGTTTGTGTGTGTGTGTATATATATATGTACATTTTTTTCAATTCAAGGTTATTGAAAGGTATGTGTGTGTATATATATATATAGACACACACACACATATACATATACACATGCCTTTCAACAACCTTGAATTGAAAAACACACACACACACACACACACACACACACACACACACACACACACACACACACACACACACACACATATATATATATATATGTTTTTCAATTCAAGGTTGTTGAAAGGCATGTGTATATGTATATGTGTGTGTGTGTGTCTATATATATATACACACACATACCTTTCAATAACCTTGAATTGAAAAAAATGTATAGACACACACACACACACACACACACACACACACACACACACAAGGACACACACACACACATACATATACACATGCCTTTCAACAACCTTGAATTGAAAAAAATGTATCCCAAAAAGGGCATACACCCTTTATAAAGGATGCACACCCTTTGAAAATGGCATGCATCCTTTTTAGTCCAAAGGGCATACGCTCTTTAGGGTCAAGACTGATCCTTCCTTATTTTTTCATTGGTTTAAAAAAAAAAAAAGTGTAGACCCTTTATAGAAAATGGTTTGCATTTTTCATTGTGTCACTTTTTTGTTTGCCAACTTTTTGCATCTACCCAGTTCAAGTCTGAAGCCATCATCATATCCAATAATGGAATCCATTCAAGGTGAAAAAAATGGATGGTTGAGAAACCATAAAGTATATTTAAGAGGACCATCTCAATGCAAAATCCCATCCTAAACTTAGTGATAAGTATGGGGTCCTTATCCTTTAGGATGATAATCTCCTTAGGGATTATCCACTTAATATTTTTTGAACTAAATTATTTTATTTACTTCATACCACCCTATAAAATTTTTAAGTGGAATCTAAAAATAAAAAAGATAAATACCTTGGAATGCATCTCCTAAGATCAAGAGACAATAGATTTATGTTTTATATGGTGCAAGTACTTATCCCCAATTATCTTTCTATCAAAAAATAGATCCCACAATAGGTCTATAAATGACATTACTTTGATATTAGATACCATAAAATGTAGTCCTTGTCATTTGATAGGAAGTATATCCACCACCAATTTCTTTAGTGTTGATGTTATGCTTTCCTCATGAGTGTGAGTGCTTAATGCATCAATGACATCCCACATAGCTAAATATTTGGTGTATTGATCATTTAAAATGGTGGAGTCAAAAATAATATCTATGTATTTAGTGGAATCCTTAATGGAGAATGGGGATGGTGAAAAAACTCCTCTTAATTTTCTAGATGAAGAGGCCATGGTTAATTGATTGGTATTGCTTTTAGACTTTTATAGTTTAGATTTACTAATTCACTTTTACTATTCACATGCATGTGACTAAGGCTTATATACAAATAAATAATTTATCTTGAAGTTCAGTTATGATGAATGAGTACATCGATGGTTTCAAATGACTAATATATCTTTAGAATTTAATTTTGGTTCATGGACTATTAATGTCCAACAACTATGAATTCTCTTTACTTGTGCAATTCAAATTTTAACAATTTATTTGGTGGGTATGACATGTCATTATATTTTGACAAATGTCACTATGTCTATTTATTTTACTTTATTGGCTATGCCATGTAGGATTTTAGTAGTCAGGGATTAGATTATGTGTTTTTACTAACCTGACCAATTCTTATGAATCAGATACTCTGAACATAAAGTACAAACAAAAATATTGAATACCAAAATGAACCTATGGGAAATACCCATTGATAAAATATTGCACACTATATCTAAGAAAAATTCTTGATGACCAAACTCATCTGCATCAAAGTGCCAGTCACAAGTACTGACAATAAATAGATAATTTTTTTTCAAAGATAAAAATCATGAAGATCTAATTTTTGACCACCAATTTTAAATCAAAAATTTTAACATAGTTTCTGAAAGAGTAAACTCCTGAATGTAAATTTTGAACATAGAATCTGAAGACCAAATAGTAGTGGGGAAAAAAATTTCCATGTAAATGTATGATGTAAAAGTCAAAGACCAAGTTTCTGTGGAACAATGAACTACAAATAAAACCTATGAGCAAAACTTTGAGGACCAAACACATAATTGATAACTTACCAAATAACCAATTTAAGAACACTTTTACCAAGGACCAAGTTGAACTAAATGAGAAATATTGAATAATTTTGTCAAACAAAACCTTCAAAGAATTGATATGAATATCAAATAATGACGGCAAAAATATAATATTTAGGAAGATCCAAAAATGCAAACAAAATTCTTGAATTCTTTGGCTGAATACCAAACTTCTAAGAACAAAATTTGCGTCCCAAAAAAATTCATGTAGATGTAAAACATCTAATTTTTTTTAATAATTTAGTCAAAAATGGGAAACACATTCACTTGTATTTTATAGATGGTGAAATTTAGATGTAATGTGTAATAATTATTAGAATGAAGACCTCAAAAAGGCTTGGAATTATACAAGACATAGTGGGTCCCTATTCCAAAAAAATGAAGGGGGTATGTTAAGTACAATAGAACCATTGAAGGTAATACAAGACCCTTAAATATATTTACTAGAAGATAACATAAAAGGAATTGTAGTATAGTCAAGGGTACCTTGAAAGTATCTCCTAGGAGATACCTTTCAAAAATTCATAAGGGTACCCTTGAAAGTATTACCATGCCCTTCAAGGCATCTCCTAGGAGATACTTTAAAATAATATTCCAATCATGTGCACGTTCAAGGTATATAATAATATACCCCTTGAATGTACTACAAGATCCTTCAGGGTATCTCCTTACCTTGAATGGACTTATATTACCCTCAAGGGTACCCTAATGCATGTTTGAAAGGTATCTCTTAAGAACTTATGTTAAGGTAATACTTCCTCAATTATCTTAACAAGATCCTATTGCATAAAAAATCAATGAGATATATCAACTAGAATTACTATGACATATTATTTATTAACACAACTTAAGTGACTCACAATATAATGCTTAAAACTACTATTACATATATCAAACAACTAAGATACTATATCAATGATAAGAAATAGAAGAGACCAACATACAACACAAACTTGTAGATTAACCTAAAGGATTTATATATATATTTAATGTCAAAAATTAACCTCTCTAAATAAATAGTTTGATACACTATTTATAGGCTTGAGATAGGGCTAATATCATCCCCCAAGAAAAGTTATATTTTTACACCTCCTTACAATAGAGTTAGGAGCCGAAACAAAGCACAAAAATCTATTTTAACTTAAACTCAATAGCTTGATAGAAACAAAAAAATTACAATAGGGAAGATTCCTAACTAATGATTGAAGTTATCATAGGGGCTGCCTATGATGTGGTATTTTTAAAAGGTGGCACTTGTGCACTAGCAATTGATGTAGTTGTTATAGTTGCAAATTGAATTTTATGACTATAGCTGAAGTTATTGACATAGTGTGGGCATCATTAATGAGACCATTACAACTAGAATATTATTTTTATTTGGAGCCACTATTGTAGCTACAATTAATATATTGGGTGACCATAGATAACATGGCCTACTTAATCATTTGGATTTGGAGGTGGAGAGTATGGGTAGCTTAGAAGTCAATTTTTACTACCTAAAGTTCTAATAGGGGTCTTTTAAAAGTTGAACAAGCTTATCCATCAACTTTATATGTATCTTTAGTGAGTCCCCAAGATATACATAAAGGGTTTTACACTAAGAACCTTGATTCTATAAAAAATCACTAATTGTTGCACTTCATCGATAGTTATATAGATAGCTCCCTCAATATCTACTCTAAAATTATCAGTAGATACCTAGAGAAGGTCTTGAAAAATAGATATATATACCAAATTTATTTATGGAGTGATTACACTATTGATCCTTATTTCTCCTAAAATATCCATATCTTGCCTCTCGTGACTATTCAACTATAAGACGAAGGGCTTCATGTCTTGGTACCATTCAAGAAAGGCATCTCTCTTGGTAGAGTTTTAGTTGTGCACCTAGGAAACATTAGTGGTTGATAAAAGGTTTTAATGAGAATAATGTTTATTCATAGATAATCTACTCAAAAAATGTAGTTTAGTCAACATTTTATTCATCTTATCTACCTGATAGAATTACATCTCCACATTGGGGCTTTGACTTCCTTTTCATAGCTCTAATTAATTGGATGATACTATATAGATTCTTTGCATCCCCCTGTACATTGTAAATGATGTCCGTCAAAGGTTTTAGGGTAGTTATTCCTTGTAATTATTCAATGGATTGATCATATAATTTGAACATTTCAATGATCACCCCCTGAAGAATACATAAAGGTATAGGGGTCCTCCGAGGGTAGAGAACTCACATCAAAGGGATGTACTTTTATCCTTTTGGTTAGAGAGAAGATATCTTCCCTTTGTTCCAATTCCACATCCTTCCCTTATGCCATGAGGGTCTTCCTTTTGACCCTCCTAATGGTGTTCGTCTCCTTATCAAAATGGAACTTGACCATCAATTGCTCAATGATTACCAGGTTTCCCTTACCTTGTTATTGCTATTGTAACTTTGGGAGCCATATTAGTATGTTCAATGTTATTGTTTGCGTAGTGGGATTTGTAGGCTCTATTGGAGTGGTGGTTTTAGGCTGGCCTAAAAGAAGCATGGGCTTAGTGTAAGAGGGTATTTTTTATGGGAAAGGTGGGACTATCCACCTCTAAATATGACATTTTAGGGGGCACTATATTCATAACTAGATTTCCCTTTTCTATCTCCTTTTGGGTGGTCACCACAACATTATAGGTCTGATTAGGGCAGGTTAATAACATCCCCAATTGGGTGGATGGTTGATATGGGGAAAAAATTGAAACAAAAATGAAGGAAGAGACAATGATCTCAAATGGGACTTGTTTATATAATTAGGGATGGTTATTTGTCTTAAAGTGGAAGTGTGTGGAGTGGGTACTATAGATGTTTTTTAAGTATTCAATGGCTAAGGCAAATGTGATATAAGTGATAGTGTTAGTAGGTAAATTAGGGAGTGGACTATCCTGAATCTCATTCAAATAATTTATAGAATTTAAATAATGAGAGGGATCTACAATACTATTTATCACTATAGTATAAATTATATTAGCTGAAGACAAAAAATAGTGGGGTAAGGTACTTACATGTTGCATAAAATCAACTTGGGGAACTATTGTAGAAGTTTTCATTGTTATATTTAGGGATAAAGGACCTAGAGATACTCTAACTTATTTTCCACTTGTGGAAGCCATGGGTCTTGATTCTACTTCATGCTTGGTATTTACCTCTTTTGGAAGTATCTTGATGGAAAATGAACTAGTCTCCAAAATATTTGTATCCCTAGATTGGGCCTCCTTTTATTCAATCTATTCATCCTCCATATAACTCTCAATGGTCTCAATGATACATACAAATAATGATGCCTCATATTTACCTTCCCATTATTCTTCATCTGAGGGTAATTTATTTAGTTACTCATAATTATAAAATACCTCTAAGGGGTCTATTATTAAATAACCCCTCTTTCCCTTCAAGCATCTCATCAATCCCTCATTAGGTTCCTCCTAGATAGGCAGACCCTGTGGTTAGGTCAGAGAAGTCTTGGGTTTCCTTTTGTATACAATAGTCTCCATAATGGTGGTGGAATTTTGTGTGGAGGGAAGTGGAGAAAAAATTTATAAAACCAATGTGATACTAGGTAGAGATAAGGGGAGAGTGGGAACAATGACACATGGTGAACTATGAGTGGATGGATGTGAAGTAGTAGATAAGGAGAGGAAGGAAGGAAGGAAGAGGAACTTCCTACACTGTGTTGAGTTGATTAAAGGGAAACATAGATAAGGCTCCATCAATCACCATTATGGTGGCTACTAATTGAATTGTAGGTGAATGTGGTAGAGGACTAATGATTGAGGAAAGGAAGGAAGGAAGATAAACTTCTTGCATTATGGTGAGTGGAGAAAATGGGAACATAGATAAGGCTCCACTAGTCTCCACAATAGTGGCTTCTACATAAATTAGGGGAGAAAGTGGGAGAGGATAAATGATAGAGGAGAGGAATTAAGGAAGAGGAAATTACTACCTTGTGGTGAGTGGAGGAAAGGGCAACATTAAAAGTCTTTACCACTAACCATGGAATTTATGGTACCTTGTGTTATACAAGGTGGAGAACTGATCATTTACACTATGGTGGTAATTGTAAAAGTTACTATAGTGGTAATGGAGGATGGTGAGGATTGAAGACATGCCTAAGGAAGTGATTTTTATTATGTTACCATTTATGAAAGGGGCCCCTTAGGATGATCCAAAACCCTATGGTCATTTTTAATTTTCTTATTTTGCTCTTTAGTGGTTTTAGTATGAGACTGTATGTGCTTAGCCACAACCATCAAAATGATAACATTTTTCACACTGGTATGGACCTTTGTGTTATTTAGGGCATTCATAAACACCTTATAATGTGTGTAATACACATTCTCATAGTCAATATTCACCCTTCCTCTGAGTCTATTTAGGTGTTTCCTCACATCTTCCCTAGGGTCCCATTATATGTAGGGTTACCACTTGAAACCATAATGGTTTTAAGTTTTCCCCACCAGTTGGAAGTGTTCCCATTTGGTGTATTTAATCTTACCAATACTAAGGGGATTTGTTTGCATATCTCTTTGCTTCTTATTTATTAGTAGAACATCCATGGAGTCAGCCAAATAGGAAACAAATTATTGTTCTAAAACTTTGAATGGGACCAACCATGGTATATACTTAATATAGGATATGGTGACCTCTACCTTGATTATTGTGTATTTTGAATATAGACAATAATACCAATCTTAATTATGTTCTTCTTGATTTGATCCCAGAGCCTGGGCATATCTTTGCCATAGATGGCCTTGTCTAGCATTAGGTAGAAGGTCTTATTAATCTTGGTCATGTTCCTCCTAAACCTATGAATATGGATAATGTTTAACCTTTCACATATCTTGATCTTAGGGTACACTTTGGATGGATACCAATGCCCATTGAAATATTCATGGATGTTTTCGATTACAACATCCACCAAGTAGGACATCATATAGAATCTATCTAGGGAGTTATTTAGATCAGTTATTTTGTTGATAATGTTAGAATTTATGATTTCTCCTATGAAATTTATCTTTTTATAGGTAAGAATAAGGTCAATCAAGGGAATCCACACCTCATTAATTTAAGTAATTTTGGGGAAACCATAGATTCTATTTAATAGGGTCATTGTAATTTTGACTCCATGTTAGAAAGTAACTATGAGAATAGCATAAATAGGGCCTTTGATTGAAAAAGTACTTGGGTTATGTACCCATTCTTTGATATTGGTGTCTACATTATTAGAATGTATCCATGTATTAACTAGTGTTTGGTAATATGCTATTTTAGGGGTAGGTAGCATGTAGTACCTTTTGAATGCTTTGCCACTAAGGTTGGCCATTGGTGTGATGTTTTGGAAAAAGTGATTTTTTTTTACATAAATTTTACCATTTTCAAATAAATCAAACAATAATTCAATGCATGATAGTACCTTTAGTTTAGCTACGATGTTATGCAAACCCACTGTCTTGATTTCCAATAGGTCATCTAGGTACCTCCATGAGAATGTAGAGAGTTGATCAGTGTACTACAAGGTTTAGTTACATCAACTTCCTCCCATATAAAAGATAAGTGTTTGAATTCATGATTGAGGTGAATTTAATCAAACACTATGCCATTATATTCTACTAGTCTTGTAATTAAATACAAAGATGGATGAGGTGAATTTTGAGATGAGGAGGCCATGGTTATGTGGGTATGAAAGATACGATTCCTGAGGGTTCAAACTCATACTTGTAATTTTTTAGTTCAATGGAAATATGACTATAACTAGATCTAAAAATTGTATATATTTATTTTAGATTCACTAAATTGAATTAAAAGTATTCAATTCATGTTAATTAATGGTTTCAATGGCTTTGGTTACTCCTTACCTTTAATTTTTATATTTTAATTCCACCTGACTCAGTGTCATCTTGGGTGGTTACCATTGCTAAGTGAACCCTTTCCTTTTTTTTGGGGTGCTATGTCACTTTGATTTTTATACTTGGTGATGATATTCTATCTTTTGAAACCATTTCCTTGGAATCCCTTATTTGACTTTTCACTTCAAGAAATACGTGGATGAAATTTACTACTCTATAGTTTCCATATGGTACCTATGTACTAAACTTATGAATCTTCTGGTTTTAGGCTAGAAAGATAGAGGCACTTGGTAAAATATCATTAATATGCTCTTTCTTAGAGTACCATACCATTTAATTTTATTGTGTAGGCTCTAAGGGAGCAAGATGGTGATGCTTGGATAAATCTTGCCTCGTATCTTGGTTAATTAATGGTCTAGAGATACATGGCAATAAGTCAATCTTGTGGACATAATTATAAACATTCCATTTCATTACAAAAGTTTTGATTTCATTAAAATCATGGGATGATGACATTTGACATGATATCTCTTCCCCACATGCCCATGGATTTCATACATTAAGTTCAATCTATCACTCTCTGAGTAAACGAGATGGAGACACTTGGCATAATTTTGGAGATTCACTTGACTGGGGAACTTTGAATATTTTGCAAGTGTATAAATACCATGGGTCTGTGATACATGCCACCTATCCCTAAATTTTTGAAAAATGAGGTCTTAATCTTTATTTTTTTATTTCTAGGGGATCCAAGTGAGTGGGTGGATGAAGAGAGGCATATTTTAATGGGTTGATAAGCACCATTATAAAGAATGGAAAAATTTCTAATTATTCGACCTCTTGTATAAAATAAAAAGAAAACTAAACAACACTTAGAAACTTCCCATTATGAAAAGGCCCTTAAAGGTATCACCCAATAATTCCTTAAATGAAATACTTTGAAGGTCATTAAACTACCTTCAAGGCTACCTTGAAGGTATCTATTAGGATATACCTTTTAGACATGGATTAGGATACCCTTGAAGGTATTGTTGACCATTTTGACCACAAGTAAACATGAGTCAACCCCATATAGTCCAAAAATTGATATAGGGGTCTAGTATAATGTCATAGGGTGTGTCATGGTTCATTTGATGTGATTTAATGTGATTCTATCCTTGGTCATATTCCATATTAGTCTTTATGTCATTTTATGTCTCTTAGGGGTCATAAATGAAGGTGGTATGGTTTATAAGATGTCAAAGTGTTATAATATCTCTTCCAACATCCAATATTTTATATTACTTTTCAAAAAAATTAGGACTAACTAAAACTTGCATGTTTGTAACTAAATATCAAGAAAACATGTGAAAGGGAAGAGTTTTGAAGTTTGTATGGCCCATGGGAGAGAGTGTCATATGGGATAAGATTTTTTAGTGACATTTAATCTTTCCTAACTTCATTTTCATGATTTATTTGCTTTTAAAGTGCTGAAATTGGACCAAAACCATTCTATCTCTCCATCTCTCCATTAGGAAAGCAAAACTAGTCAACAATTCTTTTGATGTTATGACTCGTATGAAGAATTACAAATGAAATGATCTTGGTGGTGTATAAAAAACTTGGTATAATTCATTTTCATGTTTTTATTTGGAATAATGGTTTCTTATTTTTATGAACCATTCTTAATAAGTTGATTGTACATTTATGCTTGTTGTTTTCCACACCCTGTAGGTTTAGGTTCATACAATCCAATTATTAAAATTGATTATGTAGGATGTGTAATACCTCATTTAATTTTTTATATCTTGGTTTGCATGTTTTAAGTTAATCTCATGTTCCAAATAGATCAAATTATAGGATGATGTCACCATTGTCTAGTTACAAGCATGTTTCACAACTTATAGAAGGCTTCTTTTTATGCAATGGTTTTAAGTCAATGAGATGTGTTTTATTTCATTATTAAAATGTATTATTGATCCAATATCATTAAAATAATAATATCATAATCTAATAATATGAATGTTACAATCAATATGTGATATATAGTTAGTTTCTTGCATATAGTCAGCTCTCTATTTACTTCCACTTGTAGTCATGGCATGTGTATCTCTAAGAATGTTCATAGAGGTGTAATGGAAAGTTTTAATATGGTGAAAAAATTATTAGATCATAATCCAACAATACAATATCTCAAAATGGTATATAACAAACTGTGACAATCAGTGCAAGTCCTATACATAATCATACATCATGGATGTACACCTATAGGAAACATATCACGTTAATATAGGAGAAATAAAATTTGTTTCAAGATACTCATGGTGAAAAACATCCATTTTAGAGTTTGTAGGAGTCTAAGACTAATTATAAGATCATTCACCATGTGCATTGTTCATGTTTATACTCACTGCCTAGTCTGTAACGTAGTGCATGCCTACAAGTGACTCACAAATGTTATTCACATTCAAAGGGAGTATTTGAGTTTAATGAGGTTCTCCATGGTGAAATATTCCATTTTAAATTTTATGGAGGGTATAAAACTCATTGAATTCTCATATTCTATTCACACTATTCATATTCATACCCACTTCATGTATACTTCAATGTCCACCTAATGTGGCTTACACACAGGCATGAAGGTGTTATATGGAGAGTATTAACATGATTTGAAACCTTCATGAGTTTTTTGGATTTTTATGAGACTATGATAGTAATTATTGAAGCCATGTTAAAATTGGAGATATGAGTTTAGAGATAAATTCCCTAAAAGCTCCAAAATAGAACCTCAACCACTTTTGGTGTTAGTATATTATGATGTCACATAGAGATTTGATAGAATAAAATGTTTCCATCTTGTATCCCTATCCTAAGGTAAAAAATTAAAAAGGAAAGTGTGAGATTGAGCCAATAAGGGTCCATACTAGAAGGCTTCAACGTTACATACTTGTTCACTTCTTTTCTTCAGTGTTTACAACAATATTTTAAGTTCTAAGTGACTTCATTAAGAAGATAGTAAGGTGAGAATATATATTTATGGTATGTGGTTATAATAAAGTGAGAAGGAAATTTGTGTTTTGAAGGTTATCAAGAAGGGTTGAAATGCTAAGTATGAATCTTCATCAACACCTATAGTTGTGTTATTACTCAGAAAAGTCACCTACAACTTGACTGTAGGTGACTGATAAACTCACAAACTAAACCTTGGTGACACTAGGATTACAAACACAAAAAATTGCCATTTTAGTTGGTTATAATACCTAAAATGAATCCTATGGGTTAATCATAAAATTTTAGGTTTAAACACACCTACATGACCTCCATTTTGCTTTAAAATAATCAACTATAGTTGGATGTGTCATGACAATGAGATAAAGCAAGTGACTTTGAGTATATCCTAGCATGAATATGATGAGAAAAAGTATAGATGAATTAATAAATATAATTATAAGGCTCCAATTAAGTCTTTATGCATTTTATATAAGGTCTATGATGTAGATACACCTATATGTAGGGTATTTTTTGAGGTAAAATGTAATCATTCTACTAGTCATGCCTAATTGAATAAAGACATGGGTTGAAGATGAAATCATGGATGATAAGAAGTTTATAATAATTTTTAACACCTTAATTATGATTATGACCACCTCAATAGACCCCCATAACATGGAAATAGGGGAAGGAGATATTATAGAAATACAACCTACAGTCACATGTCTAAAGACTACACAACCAACTTTCTCATAATCTACCTTGAGGGTTTTATGATGTTTAGATGTGCTATAAAAACAACCAAACCTTGGGAAATTTCATATAGAATCATCAAAACATGGATAAGACCTTTATATCACCCTTTAGCCTGTGGCAATAGGGGAAGTGCCCTCTATTTTATCTTAGATAGAGGGTACTCCCCAAGGGTACAAACCTATAGGTTTTGAGAAAAGAAGATAATAAGGTGGGATTCAAAATATTATAATATTTCAAGAGGATATTTATATCTATGATATACATGTAAAAAAAAGAAAAAAAATAATGTATAATGGTTAGGAACCAAACAAGGAGGTTCAAACCTACAAGTATACAAGCGGACATACTAGGTCTAGTTCAAGACTAAAGCCCAATTAGGGGGTTAGTATAATTTTTAACACCTAATGGAAATTATAATTCATTGGATCAGTTATTTAGGAATATATAAGGTGTGTTAAAATTTTTGGAATGCAAAGGAAACCACAGGGAAGCCACTTTTGGCTTAAAACCATCACATGGTATGTAGAATGGAGAATAAAGCTTGGGATGCTAATATGAGATGGTCACACCTACTTCGAGGATTTTCATGGGAGTCTAAGGAGTTTTGGAATGTTTAAGGAGGTCTTGATCAAGGCTTTTATGTCTTTTTTTCACAACTTAGCTATCATACCTATATGAATGATCCTTAGAGGGCAAAATGACTCTAAACCCTTGCTAGTGACGTGATTGGTAAAATGAACAAATAAATTCATTAATTTGGGATATAATGGATTGGTAAATGATTATAATTTGTATAATACTCTCTAGGTATCTTCTCCACCCATTTTTTATTGTACCCTAATTATACAGACAAGGCAAAAAACTAGTTTCTTTGATATTTTTTGGTGTTTTATAGGTTCAAGGGAGAGTAAAAGGATGCAAGTCATGTCAAGAGATAGGTTGGGAATTTATATAACCCCTAATTTAAATTTAATGCATGATAAAATATCAAAAATATATCTACAATTTCCTTCATCTTATCCAGTCCAAATTGGCATAGTGAACATGCAAGTGAGAAGGTGAAAACTCCAAGTAGGGGCCTTTTAAGGCCTACTTGAGGAATTTGAGGGAATGAAGGGTCTTTAAAGGTGTCATACACTCATATTTATGTAATGGTTTGGAAAATTTAAGCAAAATTTGGTGCCAAGTGTGAAAGGTGAGTGAAAGAGGAGTTATTTGGATTGTAGGTAGTGATAGCTCATGTCTAGAAGATTATCAATTATTAGGGATGTAAGCAATGCATGTTGGGGATTGTTTATAACCCCTTAATCTTAGTTAAATCATGATACATGTCCCTATTCTACTATATAATTTTTCAAGAAGGAAAAATGATGAATACGATTTCTAGGCATGTAAATGAGGAGTCCTATGCCTCATTTCAAGAGTTTCATGGTTTTGAAGGACATTTGTCCTATGACATAATGAATGGTATATCCCATAATTATTAATTATACATGTGTAAATGTCTTTATAAATTTTAGACATGGTTTAGTGACTCTTAGACTTCATTCTTCTCACTTCTCTCTCAAATTATATAAGTAGTAACCATTTTGGCTCTTGTAGACCAATACCACACCATTTGTGGTGAATCCTTTCTAGTTTTGACATTTTAATTTAACTTTGAATAATAAATTCAAGTCTGATTTTTATTTCATTAAATTTTTTCTAAGTTTACAAAGTGGTGTATGGTGATTCTAAGTGATAATCTTCTATCCTTGTTTCTCCTTATCCTTTCTTGTTTATGCAAGATTTCCTATTTTAATAGGTCATATAGAGTATAACTAGTGTTTTATACTCCTTTCAAGTGTACAATTATCCTTAGATTGTGAAATCTACCCTATGGTTCACTTACCTTGTGTTTCCCCATGCATATCACCTTTATATTGAAACACATGTTAGAATCTCTTTGAACTATGAAGCTAGTTTGTAGGTCTTGTTTCATTGTGATACAAGTATGATGGTATTGTAGAAATCATCTTGATGTATCATCCCTTAGAGTAGTTTATTTTCATGCAAACTAATATCTCCTTTCACACAAGATATTAGTTAAGTAGGGATAAGAACTTTAAGTTATATTTAGAGAGATAGCCCTTAATCCTAGAGGTTTACTTCTACTATAAGTAAACCTACATACATAGAAGTATTCCCATGTTTCCCAAATATAGAGTAGGATTGAACACCCTCATCTATGGTGTAATATTTGGTGACAATAGGTATTAAAAGGCCCTCCAAGGTATCACATATTACTACCTTTAGACATACTTTGAAGTGCCTTGTAATATCTTCAAGGTACCCTTATGTATATTTGAAAGGTATCTCCTAGGAGATACCTTGAAAACTTTAGGTTCCCCAAAGAGGTTAAAATCATATACATGATCCTAAAATATAATTAGTTAATCATTTTCCATTATTTTACTCAAAACCCCCATTTCTCAATATCATTTCGTATACTATTAAAATACATGGTTGAATATTGATTTAAGTAACTATTTTTCTCTACTAGGCTATTTCACTCATATGCATTTTTGAGAGGTATATAATAGGAGATACCTTAAAAGTAGGATGAAATGAGGATTGAATATGTAGTAAATGATATTAAAATCTATTATTTTTTTAGATTGACATAAACAATGTCATTAAATAAATGTGTTATACATTAATTTTTAACATTTTTAGGTTTTAACATATCTCCATGCTTATGTTCTAGTATAAATATAGCTTTATCTCCTACATATAGGTATAAATTGGACTAATTTTATATATAACCTACTGAACATATCTTCTCATGTCTTTTACAAATGTCCAGGCTAAAAATCATATATCAATAGATTTCCAATGTGTAGACTATGTTTCACTTATAAATAATGATGAGCTCATTAGTGAAGCAAGAATACATAAATTTCTAGGTCTAGATGTTGACTGTTTGGAATCCATAAATTTCACTACCACATGCCACAATGAGGAAATACCTATTGAATGTGTAAGTGTGAATACAACAAAATCTTTTGGTCTAAATCTACCACTTCGATTTCTTGGAGAATTTGTGGATAATTTTGGGGACATATTTGAAATTCATACTATACAAAGTATAAGAATGATGAAATTCATCACATACAAGTTTTATATAGAGTATGACATGGAAGAATGGAAAAATAATTTTAGTTTAGTTATGCATATACAACCATTGTAATAAGAAAACCCTTGATTGTATTTATTGGTAAAATATATTTATGACCCTACCACAATGGATAGCATAAGCAAACAATTAACTTTAAAAAGAGTAAATTTGTTGCACAAATGTACAACTCTTAGAAATTATGAAAAATTATTTTTGGTCATGTTGAATTTGCACAACTAGGAGAGATTTTTGGTTGCATTCCTATCCCAATGTTAGAAAATGAATTGAGAATTTACATAAGACATGTTATACAACATTATGAGACTTGAAACATAGAGATAACTAAAACATTTCTCATTAGATTAAATTACAAAAAAGATAGTTGACATGGAGTGTAGAAAAAACAATTTACCATACATGATACCAAATGAGAAAGAAATTATAAATGTTTGGGAAGTAATTGATAATTAATTCATTCCTTTTATGACATTTCTAGATCAAAGTCATCCAAAAAAATTAACTCATGCCTATTAATACTTAGGCCAAAAAAGAAATAAACCAAATTTTTAACTCAACCAAGTGGAGTTTGATGAAAGTATAGAGAGTGTGATTAAAAAAGTGTATGCAGATAAACTTTGTAACAAAAAATGTTTTCATTCAATATTGTCATTTTAGATGCTAAATTATGTAATGATAATGTTGATTTATTCTACCACAATAGATATGAGAAAACATGTCTTTTATGACCTTTATTCTAATTTATTTAAGAAAAATAAAAACAAAACTACCATTGATTTTAGGTTACTGAGATCTATTTGGAAGATTGGTTTAAAATATATAGATTAAAGAGAAGTATTATTTTTGACATTCAAAATTGTCAAAAAAGAGGAGCAAAATGTATTCCATGTAGGAAGGTTTTGACAAAAACCAAAAAAGAAGACAATGACAACTAAATATTTATTGGACCAATTGGTGGATGATTTTGCAGATGTTTCTCTAAGACATACATACCTAGTAGATATAGATGGACCACAAGAAAATATTTGACATCTTTCAACATCTTTCACTCAAGAAATTATGAGGTGACACATCAATGGACAACTAGTAGATATGGAATATGAGCTAATATCCTAGCCAAAATTTAATAACATGTGGAGAACTAATTTTGATGATGTGACCATTTCCAAGTTTGATGACTTTTCTAGGTGTAAAACATGTATCTTGTTGTATAATTTTTTTGGCTCTTTCTCTAGAGATCTAAAAGATCATATCGATCAGGAATTCATGCTGCACTAAAATTATATACTTTGTGCAAGACAAATGTATTATACACATAAACTAATGTTGAAGCAGTACCCTAAAAAATGCCTCAATGTTATTCATGACAAGGTAGAACATCAAACATTTGTGCCAAGGATAGTGAAAAAAGGTAAATTAGTTACTAATAAAATAATAGAGTTTTCATTTGGAGTGATTATAATACATGGTCATGGTGCTGGTGGATATGGTCATATTTTTTTACCATATGTTCCTTAAGGGTTTAAATTTACTATCACCTCATTGAACAAGTGCTTCAAGGATATGGAAATAATAATACTTGATACTTATGGATCTTTACTATATAAACTTGGATCTTCAAAATATCTATTGTATGATGCACTTTTGTTTAATAAATGCTATGCTAAATGCAATAAATACATAGAAGAATCACAATTAATTTGTACCTTCAAGAAAATTCCTTCTAGGTTATTCCTTTAACTAGATAGTTGTTGTGGGGGCAATAAGAACAGGTACTTATTTCCATCAATAATTATATTAAAAAAATGTCTAAACTTATATGAAACTAAATTTAATTCTATTACATGTACAAATTTATAAAATCATGTTTTTTGTATAGGTTTGTGTTGCAATATTTATCTCTCCTTATCTACAAAGTTATTTTCTTTGATGTCAAGGTTGTATTTCTCCCTTTAGGACATATCCATGAGGACATCGATGAAAAATTTGGAAACCTATCTAAATGTATAAAGAGGAAAAATGCATGGACTGTGGAAGAGAGATGGACAATTATAAGAGATGTTAAAGTATAAGAAAATTCATGCCATATTTGATTGATGAAGTAGTAAATTTCAAAGACTATGTTAATAGTTACCAGTTGAAGGGAAGAAATAGAATAGTAGTCTTGACAAAAGGACAATATTTTTTAATACACATAAAGAAAGGTCATCCCATTATGTGTTGTAAAAACTCTATAACAGATATAAATTACCCCTCACTTGGATTACTTATTTGGAAACAAATGAAAATCCAATGAAAATATTTTTCAAAAACTTGAAAAATAGAAAAACATCATAACATTCCACTATTGCAAAAGTGTGAGATATAAGTATAAGAAATAATGAAAAATAAATTAAATATAAATTGATTAAGTATGTACACTAGTTCAATGAATTTGATTTGATAGGAAATAGTAAGTGGAAAGATTTACCATATTATTTACAAAATATCCATGACATAATGAAAGAAGACATGTTTACTTCTAAATTTGAATGTACAAGAGATTTTTGGCTTAGAACTCACCATGGCATACCTCTACATAGATATCTACACAAAATGGTTCATCATAGGCCCTTTGATTTTGGAGTGGAATCTATAGATACATATATTGGTTTAAGAAGACAAAGAACAAAAAATCATTTGATCCAACTCAAGATGTAAAAAATAAAGTCATGTTATTTGTCAAACCTTATGATTCTATAGGAGTGAACTGCACAATATGGGTTGTTAGAGCTGAAAACAATATTGAGATACTACAAACAAATGGAGATATAGAATAAATGTTCAAAATAACTTGGTTCATCCCAGTTCATTGAAAAAAAATATAAAAGAATACAAAATTTATTCAAGTTGTTTGGACAAGAAATCAATTCCAAATCCAATTGACATCTATTTATCATCTATTCTTACAGATAGTATCATCTATGCTTAGAAATTGAATAAAAATTGGATATGTCAAATAATTATTATCACTAACTTTTTTAAAGGCATTATAATAGACTATTTGAATGCATCATCACATTAGGCACTTCCAAAAATAGTGATAAAGGATTGGGAGCTATTGTTTCTTTCATGACATTTAAAAGTTTAAAATGGTGTTTCCTTAATTTTTGAATGAGAAATATGAATGTTTTTTTTTCAAAATTAAGTGCATTTTTTGGGAATGTAAAATGTTTTATTGGATTCACTTAGGATATGCCTTATTGTTTCATTTACTTTTTAAGAGTTTTCATAGTTTCACTTCACATTTTAGGTCTTGGAAAATACACTTTGGCATTTGTATTTTATATTTTCTACTATGTTATTTCAGTATTTGGTAACTATGAATCTACAAAAGGTCTTTGGCATTTGAATGTTGGAACATGCACTTCACATTTTGAGTATATAAAAATGGTCTTTGGATTTTATATATTCCAAATAGCAATTTTACATTTCATGAATGATTAAAAGGTCTTCAATTTTTTTATTTTATAAATTACACTTCACATTTTACATCCTTCAAAATTATATTCAATAGCTGGTCTTCAAAATTTGCACATCAAATTTTACTCTTTGTCATTTGTGCATTTTAAAATAAACTTTGAAATTTTTGTATTTGTAAAATGGTCTTTGGGTTTATGCCTCAAAATGTCCCACTTTTCCATTTATGTACCAACATTTTTACAATTTGACATTAAGGTATTGTGGAAAGGTCTCTGACTTTTCTGCATTGGCATTTGTCCTATTAGAAATCATAATTTAACATTCATCATTTGAGCATCAAGATTTATTATTTATCTTTTAAATTATGTAAATTATACTTTGTAGATAAAGCCTCACAAAATGGTCTTCGGTAACTTAGCACTCACAAAGCCTATTTGTCTACCACAATCTCAAAGTGTGAATGGATGAGCACTTGAGATAGTTTCACATGGCACAATCTCAATGACTTAGCTATGCATAAGCATGAACAATAAAAAAAAGTCCTAAATAGTATGAGCATTGGATATTGGGACATGTGTCATAATATCAGTAACTTAGTTGTGGGAGAGACTGTATAAACATCTAAGAGGTACCCAACAAACTAAGAACCCATGTTCATGCCACATAACACAATCTTAAGCACTCTCTTGTGAAGATGAAAGTCAACATGGGTGAAATTATTTTATAGAGGTTGAGATGTAGCCTATGTATAATACAAAGTAAATTTTGATGGTCATAGGGATGCCACCTGAAGATTAAATAAATAGTTCACAATCTACTCATTTGCTAACATGTGACATCTTAGTCATCCCAGGTGACCTAATCACATATCTCCGAAGTGCTTGATTGATGTATGAATTATTTTTACTTTGAAATAAAGTTCCTAAGCTTATTATCTATAAATACAAGATGTGTGAACTAGTTTTAATTATTGTATAAATTTGATTGAAGATAGAAAGACCCCGTACTTTCTAATGGCATGATCTGACTATTTTACACACTTAGCTAGATGTGATTTAATTATAACAAGTCTAATTAATTCTTGATAAATAAACTTTATTTCTAATATTTTTCAAAAATTGGACTACTAATTTATTCTGATATTTTAAAATAATTTATACTTATTATAAATACATTAGATAGATGTGATTTATTTGTAATATGTCCAACTAAATCTTGATATAGTCCAATTTATTTGTAATATTTTTTAAAAATTTGATTACTAACTATTTTAAATTATTCTAAATAATTTGGACTTATTAAAAGTATGTTAGATAGATGTGATTTATTTGTAGTAAGTCCAACTAATTCTTGAAAAGTCTAATCAATTCTTGATAAATTCTAATTTATTTCTAATAGTTTTCAAAAATTAGACTACTAATTATTTATGATCATTTTAACTAATTTAGACTTTAATACATAAATATTAACTATACTCATAAAAAATTAAGTGAGGTAAATAAACTACATAAATCATGCATAAATTTTGATTTTTGAATTTTATGGAATATTTACTTTCTATCTTTTTGAATATATGAAGAAAATGATAATATAAGTGTCAAAAATCACATCCAAAGGATGTGTATAATCGAAAGGTGGATATGGTGGCAAATCATCGAGTGCGAGTTACTAAATCTTGTTAAAATCTCAAAAATCATCATCATTGTGTTCATCATACCATTAATTATCTATAATTGTATCCTTATCTTTGGCACTATTATTAATCCTATGCATATGTATGGCTTATTGCTTTATTTTGTAATTAAAATAATGTATGGTTTTTGGATAAACCAGTTTTGAATAATTTTAGTCATTTATAAATATATAATTATCATCCATACCATCATGAAGAAAGAGAAATGCACTGTCCTCAAATGTGATTTTGAGGCATTTAAGTAACTTTTCAAGTGTAGATTCCATTTCATGTAACAATTGTTGACCCAATGTAGTAGCAATGTGATTCCATATTTTCATAACAAAAAGTAGTGTGTCACAACTTTGGGATCGCATGAAATTAATAGTTGGATATGACCTATTTAATCTTGTCAGTATATAGATTTATATAGTTCATTTTTATGGTGACCTATGTGTTGAACAAATTCAAGTGTAACATCTTTGGCCTATGTTCTCATCTATTTTCACATGATATTTATATTCAGTCTCAATATAATCACAAATAATCAATGGATTCCTTTTGGAGTATTTATAATTTATGTGTATGTGACCCTATTGTTGATACCTAGCATGTTGTGGTATGATTTGTATAATTTGAATAGTTCTTTTAACATTATATTTTTGAAGTTTCTATTTTAATGTTACATAAGTATCTATGGCATGCCATGTAATTATTTTAAAATTACAAAAGGTCTTTCCCTCTTGATTTGATAACCTACTGACGAATTTATGAATTACTATTGGCAAAACAATTAATTCCATGTCAAGTAACATTTATAAAATAACATGTGGCCTATCTTGTGCATTGTTATCCTATATTAGAATAAATATTTCTATATCCATGAGTTCCACATTATCTTTTGAATCTATAAATGATCCCATGTTCAAACCTATAATGCATTGACTGATGTATTTTGCACCCTGTTATTTGGAAATGCTAGATTTGACAAAGATATTTATCTATGGTACTAATGAGAAAATAATATTTTGCATAGTCGCTATATTAAAATAAATATTATTTTAGTTATGACTATCTAATATTATTATTTATCATTTATATGTATTCATTGAAAATATTTAATTTGAATCATCTCTATTTTCGCTTGATTTAACTAGTGTGAAATTTGAACCACATAAATAAGCATCAATTTTATTTTGCATTGAATTTGTATCATCATCAAAATTAGAATCATAATAGTTATCAATTTATTTTATAATTTGAAATTTGGATCTTATGAATGGAATAGTAAAGGTAATATTTCTACCTTTTCCTATTGTTCTACTTTTGTAAGTGATTGTTGTGGTTTTAAATCATCTTTAGATTTTAAATGTGATCATTTGTATTAGACTCTATAACATCATATATGCAAATTTTATTTATTGGTATGATATGTGGTGGTGACACTATAATAGACTAAGGTGGCCCAACTATGATTGGTTATCATCAGTATATTTTGTAATCTTACAATACATGAATGGTCAATTATTAATTGGGCATGTGTATAAGTATCTATTATGTAAAAATTTGACACACTTGTGTAAAGTATAAGGTATAACTTCAATTTCATGTATCCATGGCCTACCCAATAGTAAATTATAGTGTAAATGATTTGACATTACTTAGAACTAAGTAGATAAATTTTTTCCCCATTGTAATATCCAAAGTGATAGAGCCAAAATCTTAGTGAGGCACATCATCAAATTCTGTGATATTATTATGTGTATTATAAATATAATCCATGTTAACACCCATTATCTAAAATAATGTGAGATTATAAATATTCAACCCTAAACCATATCAATTAGAACATTTTTTATTGTTTTTCTTTAGATTTGAACATGTATGAATAAAACTATATTATGATCCATAGTTTATTGTGAAGGAAAATCTTCATTGATAAAACAAATAACATCCTAAATATCTTTCAAAGTGTTGAAAATATATGTAGAGTAAGAAGGTTCTATGCCATGAAGAATATGTGTCTGATCAACAATAACATATCATCTAGTTATACTAACTAATCCCATTCTATTGGGTTGAGTATGAGGATGAATTATATAGATGTGCTCCCCTTTCCTTTCCCAATGAGGCACCTAACAATTCTAGTCACAATAGATCAAACCAAAGGGTCTAATTTAATCCTAAAAAGAACAATAAAGCTAGGATATGAACTAAGATAGGTGTGAGTTATAAGGTTTAGATTGAGAAAATGAACATTTTGATCCTTGTGACATCAAGTAGTAACACATGTGGAAACTCAAACTAAGCCGTGGAATAATAAGCATCATAGAGTTATTCACTATTAAGCTATTGAATGATGTAAGTTGTTAGCTTTTCCATTTAATTATGAATTCATGGGATTATATACATGACAAATATTTTACATGTTATATGAAAAAATTATATAAATAAAATAAAAAAATATTACACCTTAAAATAATAGAAAGATTCAGTCATTATGATCATGATGGACACAAAAATAAAAAAAATATGGAATCTAAAACTCTAATAGGGATTCCAAAAATATAAGTAAAACCTAAAAGGGATTTATGGTTTTAGTATATTCTATCAAGAGATGGCATCACACATGTGTTTTATCAAATTTTGAAAATGAATAATTAATTACCTAATTAAGACAAACTTTTGTGTAAAGTCATAATGTTACATACATGTAATAAGTGTTATAAAATGATTTGGAACTTACTAAATTTATAAATATGTTATAATGGGAAAGTATTGAAGAACTATAACTTAGAAAAAATTAAAAGTAATAGATTGTAAGTAAAACCATGTAATAAACTATGTAAATATGTAATGATGTTGTGAATTAGGAAAATCCTTTTCTTGGATCTAAGACAAGGCTGATAGAATTGGATATGGGTAGCCTATGCTAGTGTCCTTAGGTGCATTAGTGTATTTTGAGGGTTTAATATCTATGAAATATATATCAAGTTACTTTAACCTATATGTTTTGTTTGATAGTAACAAAGGTCTTGATCTATTGTGTATGACACTTTGTACTTTCTTCATCAATCATAACCCTAGCTCAATAGACCATAAATGATAAACAAAGTGAAATTAAAAAGGGTTATAAGTTAAAGTTTTTATAGACCTCAGCACCCCATATTTTGAGAGATACCTACATGACAACCCTCTAAAGAGGGATAAAACTCCATGTAGTTATCTAATGCTACATTGGTTTGTGTGAGAGACTAGTACAAACTGTAAAATGTTGGTGTTATCCTAGTGTGATTAAGTGCTTCAAATATGAAATGTGACCTTGAAGGTGTATGTAGAATTAGCTCAAGGATACTAAGGATATGTGGATTATAAATTAGAAAACTAGGTGCTTTTTTATGTCAAAGTGTAGTTAGATATTTGGGTGAACTTGTCAATCATATCATCCTCTCATAGAAAATCATTATAATATGTGATTTTATAATCATGTCATTTGGAAATTACTTTGTATGAGACTTGTGAAATGTGTGAATTGACCCATTGGGTAATTTTTAATTTGAACAAATCATCATTGTTTGGAGAGAGGACACGTATGGTAAAATTTGATAGGACCATGGAGTAGGATAATCCAAATTTATTGGCCTTATCTAAATAGTAGAGACAACAAAAATAAAAGTGTGGATAACTCTAAATCATAGTTTAGGCTATTTGGAAAGTTGGATAAATATGCTTAGAACTATATTTTGCTTAAGAGGCAAGGTTCATCCACATAAGAAGTGGGTAAAGGGTGACCAATCACTATGCAACCAATAATTAGATCAATGTGTATAAGGATTGGTCACAAGTGTATTGTTCTAACAATAAATGATAATTTATGTCTCTATAAATGTATACATTTTCTATCTAATATATATTCAAGTTTAGATGATTAATTGAAGTCATAATTGATAAATGTGTACCAATGGTATTTATGATTGGTTGTATTTTCTAGTTAATTTACTCTCACACTTGTTTTCAAATGGTCCTAGATGCTCACATCATTATTATATGCCCCTTGATGAAGTTAAGGGGCACTCCTAGTGGGAAGGTGTATGGCAGACCATTGGTCTTTGGTTGGAATAAAAACACCTAAGATGATGTTATCCCTCTTTACAATTGCTTTTAACCTATCTCTGATAGTTACTCATGGATAATAAACTATTCAGGAGTTTATTATAAATGCTAGATGATAATATTGTATAATTGATGTGTCATCTTATTATTTATTATAGCTATGGCCATTGTCATACTTGCGTAAATTTTATTATTGTACCATGTTATACTTTTCTATCGCCACTAATGGTACCAAATGAATATTTGTTATAGTATTGAGTTTTGAGAGGACTATTTTATATTTGGCATTGTGATTAATTTAGTGGAAATAATATGCACAGTATAATTTTGGTTACTATTTAATTTACAAATTACATTTGTTAGCATTATGTTTTGGATTGAAATTAGTGATTTATGAGGCTAGCTATTATTTTTTTTGTAGTTGATAGTAACTAGTAATTGTATTTACAAAAATAAATAGGTAATTCTATAATTCAACCTAATCAGGTTTTAATAAAAGAGAAAAATTAGTATGGAAAAAATAATCTAAAAATACTTTTTAATCTCCATTATCAAACCAATGGCCAATAAACCAAATCATTGTCACCTTTGAAAACTAACAATTTTCAGTAAGAAAATACAAACAACCATGTACAATTTTTTTCCATAACAAACCCTAAAGAAAAAAGTATAAATGTCTCAACTAAAAACCAAGGCAACACACAAATTAATAGTATAGTACTAAAAAAATCAAAACATGGAAACAAAATCTTTTAACCACATTTACACTTGATGGAGCTTAAATCAACTCACAATGATAAGATTTTTCTCTAATCCATGTCAATAAATTACAATCCTAGATACATGTACAAAAATATTATCCAAAAAATCATATAAAATACTCTCATAGAATTCATGTTGGGACATGAATTGAAAATTAACTCATTCGAAAATGCTTGTAATCCCAAATTCTGATTTATTCGGATCCATCTATAAAAATAACACAATATTCCAAACCCATAACCTATTTGAAGTAAACTTTATGATTTTTCATCCCAAAAGGCATGAAAATACTATATAAATACCAAAACTTTGGCCTATACATTTCAACCTATGAAAAGAGCACAAGAAATATGCATAAGACTATCTAAACCCCCTTATCAATATTTACAACCATCTTAGATTAAAAAATACAATGTTACCAATGATAAACAAACCAATTCATAATTAATAACAATTTCAAGGTTTATGGATCGTACCTTTTCAAAATAAAGATATGTGCCATTGGGATATAGATTGGAACTTGACCCTTGAAACTTGCATAGACATTTACAGAACAAATAAAAGTACCACTTTAAAAAAAATGACATCATTGCCAACAACAAGCTTTGACAATAACATAGAGATATTGATTCAAGATTAAATCACCTCACAATGACTGTATGTCTAGTCTCTGAGGTATGGACATTATATATCAAAACAACACAAACTTTAAAATCCAAAAACTATTTTTACATAAATCATAAGAAAAGAGATGAGCCAATTACATAGATCTATTTACAAGAAACCAATTCGTAAACCTATAAAACTATAGAGAAAATTAGGGCATGAAAAGAAAAAGACATTGTTTTCAAGAAAAAAATCTAACACAAGTAAAAATACGCTCACTACATTCATGCAGAGGTATTGAATCGAACTTAACTCACCTAAAATTTACAGCCTACCATGTCTCCACCCTATGAGTGTCAAGATATCAAAAGGAATCATCAAACATGTTTTCATATATAGTGAGCTCAAATATAGATTATATTTTTTCATGATGCAATTAATGGTAGCATTAGCTAACATAAAATGAACCTTTGCTTCCTTACATATGAATTACATTCAATGACAAAAGAAATTAATGTTTTCTAAAGAAACAATTAATATCTACAAAACATGCTTTTTAGAGTGGTAAAATGTACCATGCCATGTGGTCATTGAGAAGCCAATTTAACTCCTCTCATTGACCTCTAGCCATGTGCACAAGGTAATAAGCCCACCCCACACGTCATAAATAGGGCAACATGATCATTTTCAACTTTTAACTTAGAATGACAACTATTGATTAGGGATATAGCAGAGGGATTGAACCCATAGATGAATGCATATAGCATAATTACAATTATATTTAATATTGTAATGGCTTATTTCACATTAATTTCATTCATAGGTAAAAGGGTGGTGGAGTGTAAAGGCGTGAGATGTCTTCAAAATCTTTGATGATCATTTCACCATTATAAAGTAGTCTTGATTTTAACTTTGATGCCTATTTGACTATTATCGGGTATTCTTGACTTTAAATTTGACATCTATTTGACCATCCTATGAAACATTTTCTTCTTTTTTGAAGAAGGCGATAAAAAAATTGTAATATTTTTTACAATTAATAAAATTTGTGGCTTTTTTTTTAAAAATCTGAATGATTTTTTTTCGATCCTAATACTTTGGTGCAATTAAATTAAACTCAAAAAACACTACTTAATGAATTTACAAACACAATAATAAAATCATTAATTAATATAATTTATAACACATCTAAAATAAATACCTTAATTTTGATATCTCCTATTATTATTTTTTAGATATATTTAAATTTAATATATATATCATAATTTATTTGTTCATTTCAGACATCTCTAGACTGGAGTGTACTTTTTTGGACGATTTTAATAAAGAATAACAGTAAAGGCAGCTCGAATTTTTCTTTTTAGATGATTTTATAAACGCGATTCCTAAAGATTGTACGCATATCTGTCGCCAAGTCAATCTTGGCATGTTTTAAATTCAGTATTCCCACAAACGAAAATAGACACACATCAATGGTTACATTTAACTCGGTGTTTATTTATGAGCAAGGAGAAGTGGTAATTGACATGTTTTTCTATATTATTGAAGAAAGGAAAAAAACAGTAGAGATTTTATTTTTTATAATAATTTCTATAAGGAGGATTGATTTTTTATTCATTTTATTTTTTTAAAATTAAAAGAGAAAAATATCTTAATAAAATAATAAAAATATAACATATTCAATAATAATATTTTTAATACAGGGTAAAATTTATCTTAATACTCTTTTTTACGGAAAGTAAATTAAATTTGTAATTTATAAATTAAATATAATATTTTTAAAATAATAATATATTTTAAACAATTTTTTTTTAATAAAATATTTATTCATAAGTTCATTCTTTATATATTTTTATGAATGCGACGTATTATTGTGAAAAAAAAAAGCTTAGATTATTACAAATTATGATCATAGTTCACCCAATCTAACTGTACAAGTTCAGTTTAATAATATTTAAATAAATATTTTATTTTAATAATAATATTTTTTGTAAAGTTAAAATTCACATTGAATTATATTTGTTTTGGAAAAGTTTTACCTTCTTGCATATTTAAAGTTTTATCTTCCACTATTCTACTTTCACATAACAAAAATTGGATGGTCAAAGTGATCTTGTTTTATTTCTAAACATCAGCAAAAGTTAATACATAATCAATTTATTATTATAGTTGTTTCTTATCATTATAAAGAAAGTCATGAAATTGTAAATCCAATCAAAATTTATATCTAAAGATTTATCTTCCAATATTCTACTTTCACATAACAAAAACTGAATAGTCAAAGTGATCTTGTTTTATTTATAATTGATTCTTATCATTATAAACAAAATCATGAAATTTAAATCCAATCAAAATTTATATCTAAAGTATTATCTTTCACCATCTTACTTTCATATAACAAGAACTGGATGGTCAAAGTAATCTTGTTTTATTTCTAAACATCAACCAAAGTTAATACATTATCCATTTATTATAGTTACTTCTTTTAATGTATCATTATAAACAAGGCCATTAAATCGTAAATCCAGTTAAAATTTATATATGTTTTCTGATGACCTGAAACGTGATATACCATTTTGTAAGTCCAAGGCTCCCATTAATTTTTTATGACTTAATATATTTTAATAACTAATACGTCTGCCCAGTGATTACTTTCATTCACTTGTTCTGTTAACTCTATGACTGCGTGCTGAATAGGAGGAGGCCACGTAGGTTCTTTGATCGGAGGCAAAAAAGTGTAAAGAGAGAAAGGATCATAATCCAGGTGAATATGCCATTATGTAGGTAGCTTTCATGTCGCCACATTAGATGCGAAAGGCGAAAACGCCAGAAGAACTTAAAAGTAAATTTAATAAATTCATGGATTCGTAAAGTGCATAAACTAATGTAAAAAAAAATAAAAATTGTGAGATCGGATATCATGAACCAAGAGACTATAACATGCATGCTGCAACACGATTGGATAGAAAAGAAAAAATTAATATATATGATAACTCAAGGTGTATATTGAAGGATCATTCTATATGGAAGAAGTGTATTTTAAAAGTGACAAATTATTTATGTGTGCAGTAAACAGTGACCCGCTAAATGAAAAATATTAAAACCTTTAAAACCATTACTTCATGTGTTTTGTGAATATATGGTTGATAGCATTGCATATGACATAACAATCACAGGGGAAAAATGTGTTTGAAGTTGTGAATGGAATGAAGTATGTAAAAATATAAAAATGAAAGAGAAAATTATAATTTTAAATTTTTTGAGATAGATATTATAATAAAAATTATGAGATGTATACATAACAAAATTAAGAAAGAAAATGATAAAAAATATATAGAGACATTTTGAGAGAAACTTTAAGTTATTAGTTCTATATTGATGAGCTGTTAGGTTTTCGCCACATTATTGATTGCCATAGATTTAGGTAGTACATTATTTTGTTTGCATTAATTTTAGATTTTGATTGATGATTTGACCTTTGTGTGGTAGGGGACACCCTTTATTTAATGACTACCACCTCCCTCTCTGCATCCACAGATGCAAAGAAAGTTGAAGCGAGTGAGCACAATAATGGCCCCAACCTAGGGAAGGAATTCATCCCAAAGATTTTTCATGAGGTGACATTGATGATTTTAACTCTCCATTCCCTGATGTTGTTATGGATGTGCTTGAATTTGACAAAGCTTGTCATTAAAAAAATACTTTGATTTCTTACTTTGTTGGTCAAGTCCCCCTTGAGAGCCTTCTGAAACAATGCGTTCACAACCACTAGCAAGACCATGATGTGAAACTTGGAGTCCAAAACTTTACAAAATGATTTTTTTTTTTTCACTTTTCTACCTCAAAGCACTAAAAATATATTTTCAATCATGGGACTTGGTTCATTTGCAACACCTTGGTTGTGTTCTCTCACTTGAATCGGGACTTTCAAGTTTCAAAGCAAGCAAAATTGAAAATCCCTCTATGGGTTGAATTCCCTGGCTTGCCTTTCCCTTTACGGGATTTTATAGAAAAGCTCTTAAAACCCATAAGACATTTCATATGCCATGAGTAGACTGAATTCTTCATGGCTAATCCTTAGAAGAGAGTTTGTGTTGAAATGGATTTGTCTCAAGATTTGAAAGATTCTATTGATATACAAATCGCCTCTAACCACTTTTCCCAATGTGCCTTGTATATCAATCTCTCAAATACTTATTTTCAATGCTAGTCCTAAGAACATATGATCAGAGAATGCCCTTTGATGGTTCATATACCAAATGTTCCTTAGGGAAAGAGTGGATCTAAATCTAAATCTTAGAATGGAAATAATGACGATTGGACTACCATCACCAATAAGAAAAATAATAACTCATCCAATGGTGGTGGTAGGCCACACAATTATTCATACAGACCTATTCTAGTGAAAAGTGTACCTTGCCTACTGAAACTTCTCCTCCTCTTGTGCGAAATCCATAAGTAGTGGCCTTACTGGTTTAGACACCACCATGACAACCCACTCTTAGGATGAGTGTTCCTGAAGAAGAAAGGATCCTGATACCTTGGACCATAAAATAATTTTATGTATCTCTTGTAGCCACACTCCATCTGCTAAAGAGGAATAATATATGACACATAAATGACAATCATTTAGAATGATTGATTTCATGCCCAAAAAACTCATGTATAATAGGTTTGTTGTGTTTGAAGGCCTCACAGAAAAGAATGGCATGCACCTCAATACTATCAAATGATTGTGTATTCTTGGAATGTTTGAGGTCTTATCGATCTACCATGTAAGTGTGTGGTCAATAACAGTTGTCTAATTTTTTACAACATGAACATTCTTTATTCGCAAGAGGTCAAGATTTTTGGATTCTTAATGCAAAATGCAATGCTAAAAATATTAGTCTAGGTCCATATGAAATGCTATTATGGATGATGCTAGGCATGGTGGAGTCATCAAATTTCTAGCTCCAGAGTTAGTTCAGAATATTATTTCATGGGGTTCAGACCCCACCCATTGGGTGATGTGGACCCTTTTTGACATTAATAAACACATCATTGGGTTGGTTAATTTGTATCCCTCTAATTATGTTGTAGAGAAAGATGCCCTATGGAGGTGGTTGTATGAGTCTTTTCTTGATGCACATTGGATCGTCTATGGTGATTTCAATATGGTGCAGTTAGCTGCAGATAAAGAAGGTTGCCTTCCAATGTGGTGGTGTGAAGGTGAGCATGAAACATGGTTTTATATGCACAAAAAACTCAAGGTGTTTGATCCCATCCACCACAAAAGGAATAATTATGACTGTCATTGGTTCACCTAGTCAAAATTTTGATAAGCATAATATAGGGTACTTCACCACCTTGATAAAACTCTACTAGCTGAGCAAGATTTTTTCCATTTTGCCCTAGTTCAGAACAAGCCAATTTATTTCATACCTGATACATTTTTATCATATCATCAACATGTTTTCTTTAATATTTAGTAGACCTCACCTAAAGTTAAGCATGCGTCCACATACTTCTATTTCAATACTACCCACCTCAAGCATGAATGAAAAGTGGGGCATATTATTAGAAATTAGAATTTGGTACCTTGAATAAAGGAAGATATTAGATGGATTTAGTGGTGGTCTAATGCTCTTTTTCATAATTTCACTTTTTTTCAAATTTATGGTAATAAAACAACCATTTTTAGATAGCATCTGCACAATACTATAGACCTTGAGTATATTTTGGATTCATAAGAGTTAGAGAAATCACCCTTCAATGCCCACCTTCAAACTTAAGTGTCACACTGGAGACACAAAATCCAAAATAAGGAAGCATACAAAGCCAGAGTAGTCTAATTGATAGCTCATACACATTAGTTAAATATTGATGACAATGTTTCTAAGGATTTTGTGCCCTTCTCTTCTCTAAGAGAGTTACTAATCAAATTAAAAATTTAAAAGAAGGAAACACTAGAATTACCAAACTTTCTAACATAGTGTAATCTTGTATTCATCACTACCATGACATTTTATCACCATAAGATTCCTCTCCAAAGAGGAAGGAGACTCTCCTTTAATTCCTTTAGGTTGTTCCCTGTAAAGTCTCTAATTATAAAACAATTGCATGTGATAGATCTTTATCTCTCAGTGAGCTCAATGAGGCTATTAAATAGATGGTAGTGGCTAAAGATGTAAGAATTTATGATTTCTCATGCAAGTTTTATCAAACCTTTTGGAATGCTATCGATCCTGATCTTCACCAACTTCATTATGAAGTTGTTCTAACCAATTCCTTGGGAAACCTTATAAATCAAGGAAACACTAAGTTTAATCACAAGGATGGTGATCTTAAAATTATCTCAAATTGGTGGCCTATTCCTTTAATCAATTTCTCCTATATGATTATTGCTAAATATTTATATTTAAGGAAGAACACATTTTCCCTTTAATTTTTAGGAGTGAACAAATTGACTTCATCCAGAACTAGTTCATTTTGGATAATGTCATTGTTGTATGTGAAGGTATGGAATGGGCTTGGCTTTCTAAACAAAATTCTTTGTTTGTTAAGATTTATTTTTGAAAATCCTATGACTATATCAAGTGGCCATTCATTCTGGACATGCTATAGGCACTTGGCTTTGGCCCCAAATTTGTTCAAAATATTAATATGATTTTTTAGGATTCTAGGTCTGGTATCATTATCAATAAAACTCAATCTTATCAGTTTGAACTTCATCATTTTTTGCAAAAATGATGTCATTTATCCACTTATTTATCTATGCTTGTAGTAGAAGGATTTAACTACCCTCTAAATGAATATGTTTCTAGGGGTCTAGTGAAAGGTTTCATTCTTCCCTAATCTGATAGACAACATTTAAATGGTTATTTCATGGACAACTCTTTTCTCACACTTCAAGATAAAGAAGAATCCATTCAAAATTCCATGGAATGTATCCATATTTTTTTCTTCGCTTCAGGTTCTTCTATCCAATGGATAAAGACCCAGTGTTAAAGATAGTCCTTAGGCCGCAAACCTCCTTGGCTAGAAGAATTTTAATGGCAGTGGATTCTACCAAGAGTGTACTTTATGTTTTATGGCATCCCTTTTGGCTTTCATAATTCTCCCTTGAACTTATGGTCTTATGTGGTGTAGAGAGTTTAAAAATAAATCTATTTTTGGATCACCAAGTCTCTTTCTCTTGCTAGTAAATTTCAAATTTACTCTAAAGTTTTGGAAGCTACACATGTGTACTATTCCTCCTCTTAAGTCCCTTCTAATGATCCTTACAAAAAAGTAGAAAAATTTCTAAGAGACTTTGTATGGGCTAAATATAAGGGACATAAGGGATTCCATTGAGTTTTTTGGAACATTTGTTGCTTCCCTAATGAATCTGGGGGCTAGGTCTCCTAGATGCTATAATTCAAGGCCTTTCTATTAGTACCAAGTGAATTATAATAATTATTTTTAGAGAAGAAGCCTAGAAGAATATTATCTACCATTATATTTCTCAAGGACTCCTATGTGGTAGAAAGGATTGGCAAGGCTTGGGACTTCATTCCCTGCTCATTACTCCAATGCCTTCTAAAATTAAGGGTTGATTTATGATTCAAAGTATATGAAAAGCTTGGGAGAAGATTAAGCCTCACCCTAACTGGGTAGGTGATGGTTTCCATAATGTGTTATCAAATAAATCCTAAAACCTTTGGTGGTTGCCTTTCTTAAATATTCATAAGGTTCCCTTTGCCTTAGTCATTTAGGTTAAAGGGCTACGACTCTTCAAAAAAGGTGTGAAGGTTACTAGTGATCTTTTTTGGAAGGAAAAAAAGGTTTGGATTTCTTCAAAAGAACTTTAGAATAAATTTCATTTAATGAATTTAGATGTAGAGGCCATTGAAGAAATTCAACGCTCCATACTTGATGAGTATCTATAGAAAATTGGAGTTAATTCTGTTATTTTTTGGTGGAAGGATTAGCATTGATCTATAGTCACCCCCTTCACCTGTAACTGTCCTTGACTATGGTACCAAAAAATTTCTATAACATATTCTAGATGATATTCTTAATATCAAATAGAATTTTCATTTCAGATATTGGTTCTGGGACTAACGCTTTAGTATTATGTGGTCAACTGCTATTGAACCCCCAAAAAATCATGTTTTAATGTTCCTTATCTACTAGGGCTTTCCTATGGGAGATCAAATCAAGTATTTGGGAATGATTATCCCCATTTTCTAAGCTTGCTATCAACTAGAGATTATTAAACACCCTTTTTGGGTTCTCCCTCATGTAGAATGTATGTGGCACTAGATTCATTCCCTTTTCTAGCCCTTTAAACTTGAATTCTTCATGTGGAATATGTATCTCTTGGGAGAATTGACTCTATTGCCTCTAAAAAAAAAAATTTTGGCAGATTTTTTAATCTGGGATTTCATTTCAAATTTAGAAAGCTAGAAACTATGCTTGCTTTAATGATGCAGAAAAAATAGGACAAACTTCCAAAGGCCATAACTTCTGATCTATAGCTCTGTTTGAGCTTTTCCATATAGCCAAATGACCATTTAAAAAATTTTGTTGCTTTTTTATACATAAATTTACACTTAGAGGATTTTTTCAAAAACATTTAAAGGCAAAACAAAACCATCTGAGGGTCTAAAATTATAGTTTAATGAATTTTTAAAGATTTTTTTATTTTTAGAAATTGTATATTTTTATGACCAGATGTGAACATCAGTTGAAATTCATCCTTTAGGATAATTTTAGTGTTTAGAGTCTTGTAGGGGACATTTAGAGCTACACGTGCTTGCATGTGAAACTTTCTAAAAATAGTTTTTTTTAGATTTTAATATTTTTTGAATTTCTACATGTTAATTCTAATTCTGAGTTGAGGCTTATTAATGCCTAGTTTGTAATTATCTCAATTCATTAAATATGAAATAATTATAATTTATTGTTTTAGATCTTTCACTATCATAATTTTGGTCTTGATACTAATTGGGTTCATTATCTGGTATCAAAGCATGTTTGAATATTTGAGGAGTAAGAAATGGTAAGAGGATGAGGAGGTATTTCATATATGAACCACACTATACAAGAGATATGGAGGAAAGTAGAATAATTAATTGAGGGTATCATAAATCAAATAATAGTATAAGGTGGTGATGAAACTAAGGAAGACAAAGATCATGATGAAAAAAATTAGCAAGAAGAAGAGTAGGAAGATCAACCACCATTGATGGAAGAGAGGATGGTTTAGGATTTAGAAGGAAAAAATAAAGGAATAAAGGGTTGATGTTCTATATTATGGAGGCATTTTAAAACTAGAGGAGTTGATAGATTGGATTAATAGCATGGATAAGTTCTTCAAGTAGAAGACTATGAGAGAAGACAAGAAGGTAAAGTTTGCATGCACAAAATTGAAAGGTCATACAATGTTTGGTGGGATCACCTATGAAAAAAGAGACATAGAAAAGGTACAAAAAAGATTAATACATGGAAAAATATGCATAAGAATCTGAGGGATAAATTTATTCTTGTGGATTATACATAAACCCTATACAAAAGATTCCAAAATTTAAGACAAAAGGATCAAAGTATACATGAGTATATAGATGAGTTTTATAAGCTTTCCATATGAGTGGAGCATGATGAAATAAAAGAGAAAATGGTTTAAAGGTATGTAAATGGTTTGAAATTTACTATTTAAGATGAAATAGGTATGCATATGATACTTTGTACGGAGCAGGCTTATTAATTAACTTTGAAGGCAGAAGAAAAATAGAATAGATTTTTTTTAAAAGAATGTCTCTTGATTTAAGAATAGGTAAATCCCCTTTAATAAGGAGAAAAGGTGGTTTTAATACCACCAGAGGTGGGTCTAATATAAATAGAGTTGAATCATCATATGGTAGAGAAAGGCAAGATGAGAATAGGTAAAGGTTTTAATACTAACAAAGAGAAAGAGGGCTTTAGAGAGGATGAGGTTATGTTGTTGCTAAAATATGGTTACTAAATCAATGCAAATATTATATTTTTTATAAATGTGGAGAAAAAAGGAACAAGGCATTTAAATGTCCACATTATCAATATCAATAAAGGAGGAAAGAAGATCGCACAAGAGTGAATCTAGTCGAGGTTGAGATAGAAGAGAAAAATACTAAACTTGCACTAGTAGATGTGGGAGAGAATCTCATGATGGTAATAAAATTGATCACTCTAAGGAAGGAATAAGTGAAGAATAAATAAGGTGGTGATACATGAATGTGATCAAACATTTTTTGAACATGATTTACTTTGGGTGGAAAGGTATGCAACGTGATTATAGATGGTGGTAATTATAAAAATATGGGTTCTAAAGAAATGATAGATAAACTACATTTTCAATGTGAAAAGAATCATAATCCTTATCGAATTTCATGGTTCAAGAAATAAAATGAGGTTACAGTAGATAAGAGGTGCTTAATCATTTTTTATATAGGAAAAACTTATAATGATGAAATATGGTGTGATGTTATTATGATGGATGCATGCCATGTGTTATTGGGGATATTGTGGCAATTTGACAGGAAAGAAATTCATGTTGAATCAAATAACACATACACTTTTTGGAAAGGTGGTACAAAGGTAGTTTTGTTACCTCTTAAAGAAGAAGATAAGGCAAAAAGCATGCTCTCTAATAAAGAATTTATCCAAGATATGAAGGTGGTAGGTTATTGTTATGTATTAGTAGTAAAGAATGAAGACATAGAAATGGTGCAAATATCAAAATAAGTACCAAGAGTTTTGAAAGAATATACAGATGTTATACCTGATCATTTATTGGATGGTTTACCATTGAAGAGAGATATTGGACATCACATTGATTTGATTCTAGGATAAAATCTACCCAATCAAGTATCTTATAGGATGATTCCAATAGAACATGTAAAATTAAATAAACAGGTTACTAAATTGGTAAGAAAGAAGCTAGTAAGCAAGAATATGAGTCCATGTGCAACACTAGTGTTTCTAACATCAAAGAAACATGGAGGATGGATAATATGTGTGGATATTAGAGAAAATAATAAAATTATAATCAATTATAGGTTTCTTATACCTCATTTAGATGATATGATGGATGTGTTTACATGAGTAAAATATATTACCAAGATTGATATATGGAGTGGTTATTATCATATTTGATTTTGTGAAGGAGATGAGTGTAAAAATTCAATCAATAGTAGGGATGGATTATATGAGTGGATGGTGATGCCATTCAAATCATCTAATGAACATAACACATTTATGAGGGTGATGAAATAGTGGTATGAGAGTATATTAGTAAGTTTATGGCTATGTATTTTGATGATTTTTTATATTCAATAAAACTAAATAAAAACACTTACATCATTTGAGAATGGTATTGGATTTGTTAAGAAAAGAGAAGTTGTATGCAAATTTGAAGAAGTGTAGGTTTATGAAAATTATTTTGGTATTTTTGGGATTTGTAGTTTCAACAAATGGTGTGAAAATGGATGAAGAAAAGATAAAGACAATTGTTGAGTGGCCTATTCCAAAAAATATTACAGAGGTAAGAAGTTTTCATGGTTTAGAAACTTTTCACAGAAAATTTATTAAAATTTTTAGTAGTATTATATAAATAATAATAGATCAAATGAGAGGGAAGGAATTTGCAAGGACTATATCAGCCACATAAAGCTTTGAATTTTTGAAGAACAATATTATAGAAAGACTAATTTTAGCATTACCTAATTTTAAAAAAGTGTTTGAGGTTGATTGTGATACTTCATTTGTGAGAATTGGTGCTATGTTGAGTCAAGAAGGAAGGCCAATAAAATATTTAGTGATAAATTAAATGAGGTAAGAATAAAGTATTCTATCTATGATATTGGAGTTTATGAAATTATATAAGCATTAAGATATTGGAGGCATTACCTAGTGCCTAAGGAGTTTATCCTATTTACATATCATGAGGCTTTGAAGTATGTGAATATGCAAAAGAAGTTGAATAGTAGGCATGCAAAGTGGGTATATTTATTTCAAGGGCATAATTTTATGTTGAAACATAAATCAAGAAAATAAAATTAGATAGTTAATGCATTGATCAGGAGAGTAGCATTATTAACTACTATGGTGAGTGAAGTACTTCAATTTAAAACTATCAAAGCATTAAATGATATTGATACATATTTTGGTAAGGTATTTGAGTAGTAAAAGAATCAATTAATAGGTGGGACAAATACTATTCATGGTGAGTATCTTATACAAGAAGGTTATCTCTTCAAATGGAAATAATTATGCATTCCAGTTTGGTCTCTACAAGATAGTATAATAAGAGAATTACATAGTGGAGGTTTGGCTAGACATTTTAGTAAGATGAAAATAATAAATTTGGTGGAGGAAAAGTATGTTTGGATAAATATTAAGAGATATGGGACAAGGTATGTTTCTACGTGAAGGATATGTTAGGTGGCTAAAGGACATCCATGAAATACTACACTATACATGCCATTACTAGTTCCAATATGACCATGGACAGATTTGAGTATGGTTTTTATGTTGGGATTACCAAACACATAGAGAGGTAATGATTCATATTTTGTTGTTGTAGATATTTTTTATAAAATGGTTCATTTCATTTCATGTAATAAAATTAATGATGTCACTAGAGTTGTAGAGTTATTTTTTAAGGATATTGTGAGATTGCATGGTGTTCCAAAAACTATTACTTCAGATAAGGACATAGTTTCCAAGTCATTTTTAGAGGGCTTTGCGGAAGAATATGGGTGCTAAGATACAATTCAGTAGTGCATATCACACACAAATAGATGGACAAACAAAATTTGTGAATAAGAGATTGGAAAAAGTTGTTGAGATGCATAGTGAGAGAGAATCCCAAGCAATAGAGCTTGGCTTTACCACAAACTGAGTTTCCATTTAATGATTTAGAGAATAAATCAAAAGGAAAATCACCATTTCAAATTTTTTATGGGAGAAATCCTATGGTTATTTCAGATTTTTTACAATTACCAATTACAAATTAGATTAGTGATGATGCAAAAGCATTTACAGAGCATATAAAATAATTGTAACAAAGAGTAAGAAGAAAATTGCAAGAAAGTAATGAGAAATATAAAGCATCAATCGATGTTAGAAGAATATACAAGGTTTTTGAATAAAGAGAGTTGTTAAAGGTTCACTTGAGGGAATAAATATTTTGAAAAGTCATGTACAAGTTAAAGTACAAGAAAATTGGTTCAAGTAGAATTGTGAAGAAAATCAATGACAATGTTTATGAGGTGAGTTTACCACAAAATTTTGATAATTTAATATTTATATGAACTACATGGATAAGATAGTGACAGTGATGAATATGAAGAAGTAAATTGGTAGCAATAAGTTCCAAAGAAGAATAAGGACAAGATAGTGCATGTTTTAGATATGAAGACACTAAGCACAAGGCAAGGGAATTATAATAGGTATTCAGTCTAGTGGGAAGGATTACTATAAGAAGATAACACTTGGATTATAGAATGGGATCTAAATAATATTAATAAAGAAAAATGGTAGTAGTACAATCAGGGCAACTTCTAGGTGCTAGGTTGTTTTCAATCAGAGGAGAATGATGTAAAAAAAATAGGCCAAACTTTTGGAGGCTATAACTTTTAATCCATAGTTATGTTTGAGCTCTTCCATGTGTGAAAATGACCATCTTAAAAATTTAATTACTTCCCTAAGCCAAAATTTATTTTTATAGGCATTTTTATAAAAATTTTGGAGGCCAAATGAGACCATCTAGGGGTTGAAAATTATAATTTAATGATTTATTCAATATTTTTCTTCTTTTAGAAATTGCATATTTCTATGATTGGACATGAAATTCTGTTGAAACTCATCCTATAGGATAATTTTAGCGTTTAGATTATTTTGAGGGATTTTTTGAGCTTCACGTGCTTGTATATGAAACATGCTAAAAATAGAGGCTTCTAAAAATAGAAGGTTTTTTTTTTTTTTCAAAATTGTGAATGTTAGCTCTAATTATGAGTTGAGGCTTATTTATGAAAGGTTTTTAATTATTTTAATTAATTCAATATGATTTTTTTTGATATATTATTTTAGATCTTGAAATTAATTGGGTTTATTTTTTAATCATGAAGAGTTGGAACACAATTTTTCTATTACTAACAAAATTACTGTGCTATCAATTTTACTCTTCAAACTCAAAGCCAAAAAAACATGGTCCATCTAGAGCATTATAGTATTCAACATTTTATTGACCACTAGGGAAATGCTCCATGTGTAGTTAGTTGAGAACCTTCTGAGACCCCACAACATCCTTTGCCTCCTCGAGTAGAAGGGCATGGGCTACATCATCAACAATCCAAACCAAAACACAAGAATCTCTATGATGATAACCACCTCACTGGTCTTCTCCTCATCATGTTGGCCTACATGGCCCATCAAGATCTATAGGTGATGGTGTGGGTTTGGGATCTCCTTCCTTGTGTTTGGATGATGAGATCATAAGATGGGGTCTTTCTCATCCAGGCCAATTCCTTCACCTAGCTCTAGAAATTTAGCAAAAAGAAATCAAATTGAGACTTTAGATGTTCAACAAATCACAAGTTGGGAACCCTTACCTATTGATGAGGTTACTACTACTTTGGGATGATGGGGTGGTAATCCTTAGGATGTATCATCTCATCTACCTCCTTTGACATCCATGTTTGATGTGATTCATTAATTATTCTCTTTACTATTATTTTTACCTTGATCTCTTTGCTTTGTTGTCAAACTATAAATGTGATGTAATTTTTTGTGGATGTGGTTATTTTTTGACCACTTTTATATTATGTCATGAGGTGTTTTTCACCCTTGATGTCATTTTTCTAGTGGGGTGTGAAGTTTCTACTCATTTTTTTGTATGGTTAGTGATCTACCATATCTTGTTTTATATATAAATAAAGAGAGTTTAAAATAAAAAAACCTAAGAAAAGATATATATATATATATATATATATATATATATATAAAATTGTAATTTCATAGTGTCACAAAATTGATTAACGTGTTCATCTACATTATGACTCAATTTTTTAGTGTTTATATTCTCATTGAAAATTGAATATTGGTAGCATTATCTATGAAAATTACTTCCTTTAGGACCATATAATTATTTTTCAACCATATTCATTATTTTTTGAATTTAATACTTATGAAATAACTAAAAGAATAAATATGACTTCCCTAGTAAAAGTGCATGTTATGTCATGCTCCTTGACCAACTAATCAATAATTTTATGATGTAATGCTAGAATCTCATTCATATATTGATGAACACATGGTTGGCCTTTGTCTTTTCCTATCTAACTATGAATGTTAATTCTATGATCAGCTAATTATAATGTTTTCAAGCCATAGTAGCCTCGTATGTCACAAACTATTAGGTGATATTTTAATGGAAATATAATTTTAGAGGAATTACTAATAGGAATTTATTAAATAGTACTAGAAAAATTAACTAAAAACTCTATTTGATGAAATCAAAAAGGTGTATAACAAGGAACAGTGCAGCTATCAACCAAATAAGACTAGATTAATAGAATAATGGGAAAGGAGAGATGAATGAAAATAGTAGAATAAATAATTAGGGAGTGTTTAATGTAACATAGCTTTCAATAAATTTTCAATTATCAAAATTCAAAGAGATAAAATGATAGTTAAATATTTCACATCAAATTTCTAGTCCAAAATTGAAATATAAAAAATGTTGTTAACTGTAATTAGTTTGATGAGACTAAATTAAGATAATGGAGAAATCAAAAAATAATAACAATAACAATGATATTGAGCTTTGACATTTAATATATTAAAAACAAATTTAAATTTGGTGACTCAAATTATAAGAACTTATCACATCATTTTGTCAATGAAATTAAATACATTCACTAATGAGGTTGAAAAGTGGGAAATTATGAATTTCATATTCTCTACTCAAGATTATGGCCACAATGATACCAAACATCTAAAATATAATGGGAATTTTGGGATATAATTAATAAAGGTTATGATTTTATATTAATTCATGGATTTTAAAAGGGTGTGTGATGTGATAATTCTATATTTTGGAGAATATTATTATTTATAAAATGTATGTGAAACTTAATATTAGTAATCACTTTTAACAAAGTTAGGGATTTTTGAAAATTAATAGGATTAAGTGATTTGAATTTGTCCACTGTGATTACCTAAATTTGTAATAGACTACTAGAATATTATAATATATACACCTCAAAATAATAATGGGGTCATTTTAGTGTTAGAGTGTTCACCCGCGTTTGCTCACTAGTTTAGGTTAAACTATGTTTAGGCTCCTAATTGTGTGCACAAGTAATTAGCTCCTAATATTGTGATTAATCATAGTTATATACTACACATACATGGGAATTTTTACTAGGTGGATATATGCACATTATGTTGACATATCCACTTTGGATACCTTTCTCGCTTTCCTATTTATTATGCACCCTAGAAGTGCATATCGTGAAGGGGATAACTAGAGAGAACTCCACATTGTTAATAAGCTACTTATAGTAGATAGTTTCTTTGTTGAGTGTGATTATTCAGAGCGTTATAATCTTATTTATGTGGTGATAGAATTGTGAATATATTTTGATGATATGTGTTGCATTCATGATCATAACTCCAATATAATATCATAACATTTGAAGCTTTTTTATAAGCTATTTACCCTTCTTGTCCACACATTACATAAATTCTCCCTTATCTAACCCTACAACTCTTATAACCTTGTTATATATAGAGTTCATCTTGAATATATAGTAATTTTTTAGCATCTCTAATATTTTGCATTTGATATTACATCAACATTGATTTACTCCATTAGAGCTGGATTTATTGCTAGATCTAGTCTGTAATATTTCAAATTTGAGCCTATAGTGATTTCATTTGGATCTAATTTTTGCTTATGTTTTTATGTCCATGTCCATATTTATAATTTGTTTTGATCACTTGTATAATTCATTTATTTTATAATGCATTTTCAAGTCTTCTAACTCTTGTCATTGAATTTAGAAAGCCTCAAAACATAAATAACTTCTGTTAATTCTAAAAAACAAATATTTTTACAAGAAGTCATGTTTTTTCCTATTTTTTTTTTATCTCTCATAATGGGATTCTAATAATAGGTCATTTTTCATTTCTTAAGAATAATGAGTTCTCATTTTTTTGGGCTTTTATGATGTTTTATGCTATTTCACTTTTTTTTGAAGATCACATAGATTTGCATAAAATTGTGTTTTTTCCTTTTGGAGGTTTGTAATCTTGGAATATTTATAAAATTATTCAAGATTTTATTAATAATGTTACATGGATACACATCAAATTGTACATAATTCAATATTTAAGCATTTTCTTTATCCATTGATCAACATTATTCCAACCTTATGCTTCTTTTAAAGATGTCATCATCAAAGAATTGATTTCTCTTTTTGAATGTTAAAGTTTTATACCATCCATTCCTCTCCCATCATCCTTAACATTTAATCCATTAATTTTTATCAAAATTTGTGATTATTCACTTAAATTTTCTCATCATATGGACTCCATCCACTTAAGGCTTTCTTAGTACTTGTGTAATAGGTATCTATTATTATCAGTTTAATCTAATAATTTGCATAGGGTAATGTGCAACCAATCAAAGTTGAGCACTTTCTGATTTTATCATTAGGTTTGAGATATTTAAATTTTAATAAGAAAATAAATAGTTTATTTTATTTATATTGTTTAATATAGGGTGACATGACTAATTTCCTTGGGCAATTATTGTATTTTAGATTAATAAAATAAAAAATGCTTACACCATTCAATAAAATTGAACCAGTCTAAAAAATTAAACATGGATTATAGTCTTTTTTATCATGCAATATGTTTTTGTTCCCAAAATATGAGTTGCAATAAGGAGTGGGTGGGTCCTAGAGTCATGTATATATGACTTGGTAATTTATATCATTCCCTTCGAGTGGGTGATGTGTCATATAGGAACATAGGACATGTTATTATACGCCTTTCAATTATGGATGTACTTCATTCTGAACTGAGTGAGGCCTTAGCTAGTAAACAATTAATCCACACATTAATCAATGCAATACCTCTTTATTCTATGGGATTTTCCTAGGATATGACATATCTAATAAGTCTAAAGGACTTGCTAGGATGACAAGTAGAAATATGTCACCTCTTCATTTGGACTAGCTCTCCTAAGGACTGGCATCTATGATAGTTTTAGGGGAATAGACACAATGACAATTGGAAATGTGTTGCCTCTTCATTCACTAGGTTTTCCTCAGCTCTAACATCTCTACCATGTTCTAGGTTGTCACACTATTACCTAGTGACATGGAACCTCTTCATTCGGCCAAAATCTTCCCATATTTGACATATTTGCTAGGTCAGGTTGATTGGTCACCCTAACAATTAGTGACGTGATGCCTCTTTATTTGGGTGGGTTTTCCTTGGCTCAAACATATATTTTAGGTCTGGGATACTAGCCACACTAACAATTGGTGACATGGCATCTCTTTATTTAGCTTAACTTTCCTCAATTCTGACATCTTTCATAGGTCTGAAGGACTCTATGTATTGATAAATGATTTTAATATTAGGTTTGAAATGTTTTCATTTTAATAAATACAAAATAAAATGGTTTATTTTATTTCTATTGGTTAATATAGGTTGACATGTCTAATTTCTTAGGGAAATTGATGTATTTTATATTGATAAAAGGAAAAAACTTGCACCATCTAATAAAATAGAATAACTAAAAAAATTAAACATGGATTATAGTTTATTTTATTTAGCATCTGACATGTTTCTATTTCCAAATAAATGAGATGAAATAAAGATGTCGGTCCTAGTGGCATGCAGATGTGGCTCGATAGTCTATATTATTCTCTTAGACTGGGTGATATGTTACTTAGGGAAACTGAGCTTGCTTTTATAGGTCTTTAAATTTGATTTATACTCAATCATGATCTGATTGAGGTCTTGGGTGGAAATCAATTCACCTACATATTATTCAATCTGTTGACATTTCATTCATCTAAGTTCTCCTAGGTCATGACATATCTGATAGTTCTAGGGGACTTATCATGCTAAGAACTAAAAATATGTCACCTCTTCATTTGGCCTAACTCGTTTTAGACCTAACACATCTGATAGGTATGTGGGGCTAGACACATTAACAACTCAGGACATGAAATCTCTTCATTTAGCTTGGTTTTCCCTAGCTCTAACATCTATGCCAAGTGGGGGATTGGTCCCACTAATAACTAACAATGGGGTTCCTCTTCATTCATTTGATTTATCTATGGATTTGACGTATTTAATAGGTAAGGAAGGCTTGCCACATTGACAATTAGATACATGGTGCCTATTCATTTTGTTAAATATTCTTTTGATAAAAAATATTTGTCGAGTCTGAGGGACTAGCCACACTGATAAATGGTGATGTAGCATATCTTTATTTATGTATGCCCTCCTTGGATATAACATATCTAAAAGGTTTGTGGGACTGGGACTCATTTTACTAATATCTATCAATGTGGTGATTTCTCATGTGGCTGGGCTCTCCCAAGCCTTGACATCTCTAAGAGGTCCTGAAAGATATGGGTCCCAACGGAATACAAATTGGTTTTATAGTCTATATAATTCACATAGATTGGGTGATGTGTTACCTAGATACATGGATCATGTTCTTATAGGAATTTTAATATCATTCTTACTTCATACTAATCCAATTGAGGACTTTAGTGGAAATCAATTCACTCACATATTAGTTAACGTGATGCCTCTTTATTCGACTAGGTTCTCTTAAGCCATCACATATCTTATAGGTTTAGGGGAATTTTTTTGATGATAAGTGGAAATGTGACACCTATTAATTTAGCCTAACTCTCTTAAGGCATGAAATCTCTAATAGGTTTTGGGTATTTGACATACTAACAACCAGTGACATGAAACCTATTCATTCGACTAAGTTTTCCCTAGATATAAAATCTCTAATAGGTTAAGGGATTGGCCACACTCATAACTAGTGATGTAGTGCCTCTTAATTTGACTATGTTTTCCCCATCTCTAACATATGTACTAGGTCAAAGTGACTAGTCACACTAACAACTGGTAACATGGTGCCTCTTTATTTGGTTACTCTTTCCCTAGTCCTAACATCTATGTTAGGTTTGGGTTATCAGCTACACTAATAGATAGAGATGTGGTGTCTCTTTATTTAGCTAGGCTCTCCCCATATTTTATATCATTGATAGGTTTGGGGGACTCATCTTACCAATATAGGTCAATGTGGTGTCTCTTTATTTAGATGGGCTCCCCTAAGATATGACATATTTGGGATGTCTAGGGGAGTGGTATAATTAACAATTACTGACTTTGTACCTCTTCATTAGGAAGGGTTTTCCAATGCCATGACATATTTGACATGCCTAGGTGAATGGTCACACTTATAACTAGTGGCCTAATACCTCTTCATTCAACTGAGATCTCTCAGGATCTTACCTCTCAGAAGGTTTTGGAGACTAGTGGGTTGACAAATAGTAATGTGGTGCCTCATCATTCAGTCAAGTTCTCTTAAACCCTAAAATATCTAATAGGTTGGTGGGACTGACCATGATAATAACTATCATGTCACATGTTCATTTAATTTATCTCTCCTTGTTCCTCACATATATGATAGGTATCTATTGTAATGGGTTGAAACTAATATTATTACTAGTACCTATATGGCATCGTGGTAGTCTTGACCCAGATAGGCTCAATTAATTAAAAGAAAATGAATGTTGAGTGGTTTTTGATTTTAACATTCATTTTGAAACATTTTCATTTAAATATTAATTTAAATAATTAATTACACATGTGGTTACTTGTAAGGTACTAATAAAAAATAATTCTATTGGCTAGGAAATAAAGACTATGTATTACATTTCGACATGAACATTAACTTGGGAATATGCATAATTCTTGTATTGAAATATATATTTTTGTTTGTGTAGGGGGAAAAGCACAGGGAAATTGTAAAAATAATTTAAAATAATAATTTTTGGCACATAAAAATATTAATCAAGATAATTATTTGCATATGTAGTTTTTGATAAAGTTTTAATCAAACACATTTTTATTAGTTGGGAAAATTAAGACTATTTATTAATTTAAAGAGCCAATGTAGTAGTGTTAATCCAAGAATGAGTGGCATAGTTGATATTTAATAATTGATTATTATTTAATTAATTATTTTGTTTTGGTTGTGTCTTTATATGACAAAGAAAGCAGAATCATTTTCAAGGTGCAGTAATCTAGGCTAATATAGGCTATTCTTTTGTAGATTTACAATGTTTATGTAGTTTTGTATGGAACTAGGGTTAAAGTTGAAAAGGTATGCAATATAGAATGTTTGGGTGTGGAATTTTATCATTGACATTTTTGTGTGGAGTAATGGATGAAAAAAAATGAAACCCATATGTACATACTGACCACACTGAAAAGTTATGATGTGGTTCCTCTTCATTTGGTCAAGATCTTCATGTCTTTATTTGGATGATCTTTCCCCATATCTTACATCTCTATCAAATTTGGGGGATTAGCTACACTAAAAAATGGTGATGTGGTGCCTCTTTATTTAGTTGACCACTTCCTAACTTTGAATGTCTAGGGGAATCACCGCACTAACAATTGAAAACATGACACCTCCTCATTTGACTAAGTTATTTTGGGATTTGACATCTTAGAGAGGTCTGATGGATTGGAAATACTAGGGAATGGATGTGTTATGATCAATGTGACTAGGTTTTATTGTTTTGTAATTTTATTGTTTTTATTTTATTTTATTTTAAGATAAATCAACTATGAAATGGTTTTTCCAATTTTTTAAAATGGGAATTAATATTTTAAGTTTTGAGACATGCAAGTTTTCTTCTTGTGGCATACATTTGAGGCATTTAACAAGTTATAGAAGAACTCAAGAAATTATTTTGTAAAACTGAAAATATGATAATCATTAGCCATTTTTTAATTCTACAATGATAATGTAAATATCTTGTTAGGTAGTTTCTTTTTTCTATGGTGAGCAAGTGATCCAAAAATTGAAATATTTGGTTGAGATTTAGATCAAGAAATAAGAACAAGAGAATTCAAGTAATGCTATCTCTGAGAAGAGATGCCTTATTGATCAAATTTGCAGACCCAAACATATGCTTATCTCTGAGAAGAGATGTATGATTTCCATTTTGGGTTACATATTCATTTATACATGCTTTGAAGGTGGGGGAGGATGTGTAAGGTCACCAATATTGAGGGAGATGAATTGGTTTGACTTCCACAATTTACAACAATACATAATTCAAGGAATTACTATTTTTAGAAACTTACTATTTTTATACTGCACTATTAAAATTGACATTTGGGGTATTTCCATTAGGTTTTCAATGGTTAAACTTCATTAATAAAATCTCAATGTTATTTCATGATGTTCCCCTCATTATTATCCTTCTAATGGTTCAAACGACAGGTTAATTAGAGCTATGGTATAAAAGTTATGGCTCCCATAAGGTCCGTCATCAATTGGGGTGGACCCATCACCCAAATTGCCACTTGAATTGTTTCCCAGATCATTCGACCCTCCTTGAGAAGCAATGGTCCCCATTACATCAAGATTTTTCATCAAGTGTTGTAGTTGTGATTTGATCTGATTCCTGATGCATACTTGGAAGAGACTATGATTTATGGAACTATGTAGGGCCCGATTGTTCACCATTTCTATGTGACCATCAGTCTATGGATGGAAGGCAATGAAATTCTTCAAATTGGTATCTATTTTCTTCTATTGTTATGTTGTTTGTGTATTCAGGGTTGTAACATCAACCCTTTCAGATTCTTATGGCTTCACCACCATGAGAACAAATTTCTTGGCACTAATAAGAGAGACAGATGTAAAAGATGGTACCTTTGGTACCCTGTAGTGATGTGTTCCAAGACTGAGAGTGATCCTTCAAGTTCTTGATTCATAGATGCCATGTTGATCATACATGAATGGATGACTAAAGAGTACATCACAAACATCTAGATTGACCACATCACATAAGACCTCATCTTGGAAAGGTTTTATTGCATATGAGAGAAGACATTGGTGGGTGACACAAAGCTTTCTCCCTAGAATCAACCATCTAATACTGTATGGCTTTGGGTGAGGCTTCATGGATATATTTAGACTTTTCACAACATTAGCAGAGATTAAATTCTTTTAACTTCCACTATCAAGAATGAAATGCAAAGGCTTACCTGTCACCCATAAGTTAGAGTGAAACAACTTTACTTGTCATCTAGCCTCTCCTCATGGGTCTATGATGAAGCAATAGTGGCTTCAAGATCAACATCTATAATTTCTTCTTCAACCTCTTTGACTACAGGGTCTATATGAGTTAGAGCAGTAGATGTTGAGGATTGTGACTTAGAAAGTAGGGACTTGATGTCTCGACATTCTTCTCTGGAGTGAGTTCCAAATTTGTGATAATCACACCACATCCTAGTCTTTCCTTCCTTTTGCTTCCAATTTTGGCATCGTGTTTGACCTTCATTGTCACTTTTCCATTTTGAAGGTTGATTCTTCATACTCACTCTTCCATGTTTTTGCTCAATCTTCACTATGAAATTGTATTCCTCACTGATGGTTTCTAAATTGAAGAGTTCCATTTATCCCTGTATGTACCATTGTAGTCCACCATGATATTTGAGAACCTTGTGTTATTCACTTTCTTGGATGCCTAATCTCGTAGATAGAGAATGAAAAATGTTAGTGTAATCTCGAACAGACTATTCCTTACCTTTGCAAAGTTGTTTTCATTCTATATATAGATCGTCATATGCTCCAATGGGGTAGTATTCTTCCTTTATAGCTTTTATGAAATCATCCCATGTAGGTTCCATCTCAAGGTCAATATCATCTGCATCGAATCTCTTTTTGTACACTTGCCACCAATTTTTGACAGACAGTGATGCTTTTAGATGAGTAAAAGTAATCTTCTCTTTATTGGTGAATTTATTTACAAAAAAATAAGATGAAAATTGATCCAAACAATTTTTTACTACATCAACATTGATTTTGTCTTCAAATGTAGAGATATAAAAATTCACCTGAAGCCTTGAAGGGTGTTTGGGCACTAAAAAGATGTAGGGGTGGAAATGAGGAGCCAAATTTCCCATCAAGATTTGTTGGAGAATTTGAGTGAATTTTTGTAGCATCTATGCTTGCTACTATTATAGGGCTTCATTCACCATTTCCTTGAAATGATTAGATGTCTCAGTGTTGTCCACCATTTGAAGTCATTTGGAGTGAATAGGTGGATAGTCTGCTGGTTCTATTTTCCACCCAAGCTTCCTCTAATTTGACCTCATCCTTGGGATCATATACTCTAAATACAAACCACTATGATACCACTAATCCAAAAATTTAAAGCTTTGGTTGAAATTTTATTCAAGAAACAAGAACAAGACAATTCAAATAATGCTATCTCTGAGAAGAGATGTCTTATTGATAAAATTTGTAGACCCAAACATATGATTATCTCTAAAAAGAGATGTCTAATTTCCATTTCAGGTTACATATTTATTTATACATGATTTTAATGTGGGGGGAGGATGTGGAAGGTCACAAATATCATGGGATATAAATTGGTTTGACTTCCATGATTTACGACAATATAGAATTTGAGGAATTACTATTTCTAGAAACTTACTATTTTTAGACTGCACTACTAAAATTGAAATTTGGCACACCTCTACTAGGTTTTTGGGGTAAATAAATCATTGAGAAAATCTTGATTCCATCTCATGATGTTCCCCTTATTATTAGCCTTCTAATGGCTCAAACGGTGAGTCAATTGGAGCTATAGTGCAAAAGTTATGGCTCCCCAAAGTTCCATCATCAATTGGAGTGGACCCATCACCCGAATTGCCACCTAAATTGTTTCTTGAATCATTCCTCACTCTACTAGAAGTAATGGTCCCCATTGCATCAAGATTTTTCATGAAGTGTGGTTGTTGTACTTCAATTTGATTCTTGATGCATACTTGGAATGGACTTGATTTATGGAACTGTGCAGGGCCCGATTATTCACCATTTCTATCTGACCATCAATTTATGGATGGAAGACCATGAAATTCTTTAGCTCGATATCTATTTACCTTTTTTGTTGTGTTTTTTGTGTATTCAGGGTTGTAACATCAACCCTTTTGGATTCTTGTGGCTTGACCACCATGAGAACAAATTTATTGACACTAATCAGAGAGATAGATGTAGAAGGTGGTACCTCTAGTACCCTGTAACATTGTGTTCCAAGAGTGAGAGTGATCCTTCAATTTATTTATTCATAGATTCCATGTCGATTATATATGAATGGCTAACCAAAGAGTACATCATAAACATCTAGATTGACCACATCACATAAGACATCATCTTAGAAAGGATTTATTGCATATGAGAGAAGACATTGGTGGGTGACATGGAGGTTTCTCCCTAGACTCAACAATCCAATACTGTATGTCTTTGGGTGAGGCTTCCTGGATAGATTTAGGATTTTCACAACATTAGCAGAGATTAAATTCTGTTGACTTCCACTATCAAGAATGAAATGCAAAGGCTTACCTCTCACCCATTACTTAGAGTGAAACAACCTTTCCTTGTCACTTATCCTTTCCTCATAGGTCTGTGATGAAGCAATAATGTATTCAAGATCAACATTTATAATATCTTCTTTAACCTCTTCGACTATAGGGTCTGTATGAGGTAGAGTAGTAGATGTTGATAATTATGACTAAGAAATTAGGGACTTGATGGCTCTAAATTCTTCTTTGGTGTGAGTTCTAGATTTGTGATAATCAGACCACTTCCCAGTATTTCCTTCCTTTTGCTTCCAAATTTGGCCTCGTGTTTGACCTTTTTTATCACTTTTCCATTTTGAAGGCTAATTCTTCATATTCATTCTTCTCTGCTTCTGTTTAATCTTCACTGTGAACATCTATGCCTCATCGATGGTTTCCAAATTAAAGACTTTGATTTCTACCATGTGTACCATTGTAGTCCACCATGATATTTGAGAACCTTATGTTTATCACTTTCTTGGATGCCCAATCTCACAGATTGAGAATGATAAATGTTAGTGTAATCTTGAACAGAATATTCCTTACCTTGGTGAAGTTGTTGTCACTCTATATACAGATCGTCATATGATCTAATGAGGTAGTATTATTCCTTTACATCTTCTATGAAGTCATCCCATGTAGGTTCCGTCTCAAGGCCAATATCATCTGCACTAAATATCTTTTTGTACACATCTCACTAATTTTTGATAGGCAATGATGCTTTTAGAAGATCAAAAGTAATCTTACAAAAAAAAATTGATGATAATTGATCTAACTAATTTTCTACTACACTAGCATCAATTTTGCCTTCAAATGTAGGGATATCAAAATTCACCTGAACCTTGAAGGGTGTTAGGGCACTAAAAGGATGTGGGGGTGCAGATGAGGAGCTAGAATTTTCCATTGAGATTTTTTGGAGAATTTTAGTGAATTGTTGTATCATCTATGCTTGCTACCATTGGAGGGCTTCATTCACCATTTTCTTGAAAGGATCAGATGTCACAGTGTCGTCTGCCATTTGAAGTCATTTGGAGTGAATAGGTGGATAGTTTGCTGGTTCTATTTTCCACCCAAGCTTCTTATAATCTAACCTCATCCTTGGGATCATACACTCTAAAGACAAACCACTTTGATACCACTGATCCAAAACTCAAAAGCTTTGGTTGAAAGATAATTCAAGAAATAAGAACAAGACAATTCAAATAATGCTATCTCTGAGAATAGATGTCTTATTGATCAAATTTGCAAACCCAAACATATACTTATCTCCTAGAAGAGATGTCTGATTTCCATTTTAGGTTACATATCCATTTATACATGCTTTGAAGGTGGGATGAGGATGTGTAAGGTCACCAATTTCAAGGGAGATGAATTGGTTTGACTTCCATGATTTACAACAATACATAATTTGTGGAATTACTATTTCTAGAAACTTACTATTTTTAGATTGCACTACTAAAATTCAAATTTGGGGCACTTCCATTAGGATTTTGGGGGTCAAAATTCATTGATCAAAGCTCAATTAAATCTCATGCACTCCCCTCATTATTAGCTTTCCAACGGTTCAAACGGTGAGTCAATTGGAGCTATGGTACAAAAGTTATGGCTCCCAAAAGTTTCATCATCAATTGGGGTGACCCATTACCTGAACTACCACCTAAATTGTTGCCCAGATCATTCCTCCCTCCTTGAGAAGAAATGGTCCCCATTGCATCAAGATTTTTCATCAAGTGTTGTAGTTGTACTTTGATTTGATTCTTGACACATACTTGGAAGGGACTATGATTTATGGAACTGTGTAGGGCCCGATTGTTCACCATTTCTATCTGTCCATCAGTCTATGTATTAAAGGCCATAAACTTCTTCAAATTGGTATATATTTGCTTCTATTATTTTGTTGTTTGTTTATTCAAGGTTGTAACATCAACCCTTTTAAATTCTTGTGGCTTGACCACCATAAGAACAAATTTATTGGCACTAATCAGAGAGATAGATGTAGAAGGTGGTACCTCTGGTACCCTGTAGCATTGTGTTCCAAGAGTGAGAGTGATCCCTCAAGTTCTTGATTCATAGATGCCATGTTGATCATACATGAATGGATAACCAAAAAGTACATCATAAATATCTAGATTGACCACATCACATAAGACCTCATCTTGGAAAGGATTTATTACATATGAGAGAAGACAGTGGTGGGTGACACAGAGGTTTCTCCCTGGACTCAACCATCCAATATTGTATGGCTTTGGGTGAGGCTTCATGGATAGATTTAGGCTTTTCACAACATTAACATAGATTAAATTATTTTGACTTCCACTATCAAGAATGAAATGCAAAGGCTTACCTCTCACCCATAAGTTAGAGTGAAACAACCTTTTCTTGTCATCTAGCCTCTCCTCATAAGTTTGTGATGAAGCAATAATAGCTTCAAGATCAACATCTACAATTTCTTCTTCAACCTCTTCGATTGTAGGGTCTGTATGAGGTAGAGCAGTAGATGTTAAGGATTATGACTCAAAAATTAGGGACTTGATGGCTTGACATTCTTCTTTAGAGTGAGTTTTATAGTTGTGATAATCACACCACTTCCCAGTAGTTCCTTCACTTTTGCTTCCAATTTTGGGCTTGTGTTTGACCTTATTTATCACTTTTCCATTTTGAAGGTTGATTCTTCATATTCATTCTTCCATGCTTCTGCTCAATCTTCACTACAAACTTCTATGCCTCACCCATGGTTTTTAAATTGAAGAGTTCCATTTCTCCCTATATGTACCATTGTAATCCACCATGATATTTGAGAACCTTGTGTTTATCACTTTCTTGGAAGCCCAATCTCATAGATAGAGAATGAAAAATGTTAGTGTAATCTTGAACAGACTATTCCTTACCTTGTTGAGGTTGTTATCACTCTATATATAGATCGTCATATGCTCTAATAGGGTAGTATTCTTCCTTTACAACTTTTATGAAATCATCCCATGTAGGTTCTATCTTAAGGCCAATATCATCTACACTGAATCTCTTTTTGTACACTCCCCACTAATTTTTTACAGGCAATGATGATTTCAGAAGAGCAAAAGTAATCTTCTCTTTATTGGTCAATTTATTTATAGAAAAATATGATGATAATTGATCCAACCAATTTTATACCACATCAGCATTGATTTTGCTTTCAAATGTAGGGATATCAAAATTCACTTGAACCTTGAATGGTGTTGGGGTACAGAAAGGATGTGGGGGTGTAGATGAGGAACGATAATTTTTTAATGAGATTTGTTGGATAATTTGAGAATTTTTTTGTAACATCTATGCTTGCTATTATTGGAGGGCTTCATTCACCATTTACTTAATAGGATTAGATGTCTCAGTGTTGTTCGCCATTTAAGGTCATTTGGAATGAATAGATGGATAGTCTGTTGGTTCTATTTTCCACCCAAGCTTCCTATAATCTGACCTCATCCTTGGGATCATATACTCTAAAGACAAACCACTATGATAACACTGATCCAAATCTCAAAAGATTTGGTTGAAAGATAATTCAAGAAACAAGAACAAGACAATTCAAATAATGTTATCTCTGAGAAGAGATGTCTTATTGATCAAATTTGCAGACCCAAACATATGCTTATCTCTGAGAAAAGATGTCTAATTTCCATTTCAAGTTACATATTAATTTAAACATTATTTGAAGGTAGGGGAGGATGTGGAAGGTCACCAATCTTGAGGGAGATGAATTGGTTCGATTTCCACAATTTACAACAATACAGAATCTGAGGAATTTCTTTTTTTAAAAACTTACTATTTTTAGACTGCACTACTAAAATTAATATTTGGGGCACTTCCATTGAGTTTTTTGGAGTTAAAATTCATTAATCAAATCTTAATGACATCTCATGATGTTCCCCTCATTATTATCTTTCCAACGGTTCAAACGGTGAGTCAATTAGAGCTACAGTGCAAAAGTTATGTCTCTCAAAAGTTCCATCATCAATAAGGGTGGACCCATCACCTGAATTACCACCTGAGTTGTTTCCTGGATCATTCCTCCCTCCTTGAGAAGCAGTGGTCCCCATTGCATCAATATTTTTCATAAATTATCGTAGTTGTACTTTGATTTGATTCTTGATGCATACTTGGAAGGGACTGTGATTTATGGAACTATGTAGGGCCCAACTGTTCACCATTTCTATTTGACCATTAGTCTATGGATGGAAGGCTGTGAACTTCTTCAACTCAGTATCTATTTAATTCAAATGTTGTGTTTATTGTGTATTCAAGGTTATAACATTAACCCTTTTGGATTGTTGTGGCTTGACCACCATGAGAAATTTTTTTGGCACTAATCAGAGAGACAGATGTAGAAGGTGGTACCTCTGTTACCCTATAACACCATGCTCCAAGAGTGAGAGTGATCCTTCAAGTACTTGATTCATAGATGCCATGTTGATCATGCATAATTGGCTGACCAAACAATACATCACAAACATCTAGATTGACCACATCACATAAGACCTCATCTTGGAAAGGATTTATTGCATATGAGAGAAGACATTGGTGGGTGACATGGAGGTTTCTCCCTAGACTCAACCATCGAATACTGTATGGATTTAGGTGAGGCTTCATGGATAGATTTAGGCTTTTCACAACATTAGCAGACATTAAATTCTTTTGACTTTCACTATCATTAATGTAATATAAAGGCTTACCTCTCACCCATTACTTAGAGTGAAACAACCTTTCCTTATCATCTAGCCTCTTCGCATGGGTCTATGATGAAGCGACAATGGCTTCAGGATCAACATCTACAATTTCTTCTTTAATCTCTTCGACTGCAGCATCTGTATGAGGTAGAGTAGTAGATGTTGAGGATTGTGACTAAGAAAGCAGGGACTTAATGGCTCGACACTCTTCTTTGGATTGAGTTCTAAATTTGTTATAATCACACCACTTCCTAGTCTTTCCTTCCTTTTGCTTCCAATTTTGGCCTCATGTTTTACCTTCTTTGTCACATTTCCATTTTGAAGGCTGATTCTTCATATTCATTCTTCCATGCTTTTGCTCAATCTTCACTACAAACTTGTATGCCTCAGATATGGTTTCCAAATTGAAGAGTTCCATTTCTCCCTATATGTACCATTTTAGTTTGCCATGATATTTGAGAACCTTGTGTTTCTACTTTCTTGGATGCTCATTCTTGTAGATAGAGAATGAAAAATGTTAGTGTAATCTTGAACAGACTATTCCTTACCTTGGCAAAGTTGTTGCCACTCTATAGACAGATTGTCATATGCTCCAATGGGGTAGCATTCTTCCTTTACAGCTTCTATGAAATCATCTCATTTAGGTTCCATCTCAAGGCTAATATCATCTGCACTCAATCTCTTTTTGTACACTTCCCACCAATTTTTGACTGGTAATGATGCTTTCAGAAGAGAAAAAGTAATCTTCTCTTTATCAGTGAATTTATTTACATAAAATTAAGATGACAATTGATTCAACAAATTTACTACTGTATCATCATTTTTTTACCTTCAAATTTAGGGATATCAAAATTCACTTGTACCTTGAAGGGTGTTGGGGCACTGAAAGGATGTGGGGGTGCGGATGAGGAGCTAGAATTTCCTATCAAGATTTGTTGGAGAATTTGAGCTAGTTGTTGTAGCATCTGCACTTGATGCTGTTGGAGGGCTTCATTCACCATTTCCTTGAAAGGATCATATGTCTCAATGTTGTCTTTCATTTGAAGTCATTTGGAATGAATAGGAGGATAGTGTGTTGGTTCTATTTTCCACCCAAGCTTTCTATAATTTGACCTCATCCTTGGGATCATACACTTTAAAGATAAACCATGCTGATTCCACTGATAAAAAACTCAAAGGCTTTGGTTGAAAGATAATTCAAGAAACAAGAATAAGATAATTCAAATAATGCTATCTCTTAGAAGAGATGTCTTATTAATCAAATTTGCAGACCCAAACATATGCTTATCTCTAAGAAGAGATGTTTGATTTCCATTTTAGGTTACATATTCATTTATACATGATTTCAAGGTGGGGGAAAGATGTGAAAGGTCACCAATCTTGAGGGAGATGAATTGGTTCAACTTCCATGATTTACAACAATACAGAATTCAAGGAATTACTATTTTTAAAAACTTACTATTTTTAGACTGCACTACTAAAATTCTATTTTGAGACATTTACATTGGGTTTTGGGGGGTCAAACTTAATTTCAATAATATCAATGGAATCTCATGATGTTCCCCTTATTATTATCTTTCCAACGGTTCAAACGGTGAGTCAATTGGAGCTATGGTGCAAAAGTTATGGCTTTCGAAAGTTCTGTCATCAATTGGGGTAGGCCCATGACCCGAATTGCCACCTAAATTAATGCCCGGATCAGCAAGAGAACTAGAAAATTGATGTTATGAAGTTGGTATTTTATTTCTTGATATTTTACATGTTCTTTATTGTGACTCAGAAATTAAAAAAAATTGAGAAAAAAAAAATAGGTTGATTAAAAAAATTGAAAAAAGATTGAAAAAAATAGTAACTAATCATGAAAAGAAAAACAAATGCGATTGACTTGGGTTTTTTAGAGAAAATCATTGACATGGTCACATATCGATTAAAAAAATAAGGGTTTATGAATATTGATTATTATTTGAAACATGAAAATATTTTTAGAATTGTATCTTTTAATTATATTATTGGTGATTATTTTTTTGATGCATTTCAAGTGTTATTACATTTTTGTTACACATCAATAATGCTACAAACTGGGATCATTGACTATTTTATGGATTCTTTGAACAATGGGGATGCAAAGGCAAGATACTCATATGAAAACTAATAACATCTAAATATATTATATGATTTGCATCAATTACATGATAAAAATACATACTTTTATCAAATCAGAGTTTCTATAAACAAGCTTTCCGATCAGGGTGAAACTAGTAAACGGGGTGACATATTTTATTTTTAGTGGTTATGCAAATGGTTGAACATTTATGTTTTCATTTGGTGTATGAAGAAAATTAAAAAATATCTACATTTCAGTAAAGAAATCTATATTACATTATATTCGATCTTATTTCATGACATAAACCCTTCTTGTGAACATTTTTGAACCAATGTTTTACAAAAAAGACATAGCCATAACATGATTCCCATACACTTTTATCAAATATTTGCAAAAATCCTTCTTTCCATCGGAATACTATTTTTAATGACTTTGAAACATATGACATGTACAAATAAACAGTTTAGGCTCCAACTATGGCCAAAGCTTATTTGATTCTATTAGTTTACTAACTGAACATGAGTTTGATGGTCATGCTCTTCAATGATACATGGTGAAATCTTTTTCCTATGAGATTGTTATGAAAAATAGATATGCAATGACTTATTTATGGATTTGTGAACAAGAACAAAGAAAATAAGAGCCTATAATGTTTTTTAACTATAAATTGATGTCTCATATATTGTAATGCCATATCAAGAAAGCGAGATTGAAGGTAATGACTTTTGTTGTTCATGGCTTCAAAATATTGTCTAGAGTAATATTTGATTATGGCAAGCAAAAACTAAAAACATTTCAAAAATATTTTGAAATTGTTCTACGTCATGAAAAACATATAAAATTATATTTTTTAAGATAGATACATTTCATATTCATTATGAGCTATTTCAAAAAAATCACATAGATCAGATTGCTTATGCAATGCCAGTGTATATCTCAATAGGGTTTCAAGATAGAAATAGTTTCAAAGGATTCAAAATAAGAACAAGGTATTTTCATATTGCCAAACAATATGTAGGGGAAATTTTATTAGAGAGAAATCTAAGACTATAAATAGGCATCATAATTATCTACACTATTTGAAACAAATCATACATGAGCAAAAAAAAAAACTATGTAAGAAAAACATATAATAGAAGCACTATTTTTTTAAATCTTAAACAGACATGGAAAATCATTGTGGTCATTGAAATCAATGATATACTATTAAAAAAATCAACACTTGGGATGTACATAACATGATCAATGAAGTATCAGGATAATAAATAACTATCTAAAATCAAAGAATTTCCCATTCATTTTTGTGTAATTTTTGAGTAGTCAAATTTCAAAATGGATATCATTCTGGTTAACATTGACATTTTCAAAGCATTTGATTGTGAATTTACACATTCAACCTTAAAAATACTTGCATTGGTAAAAACATATGCAATCAATGAATGAAATCTCTTACAAATAGAAAAGTGCCAACATTTACTATTCTTTTCAACATTAGGAGAAATGAAAAAAATGTTATTGTTAAGAAAATAACACTTTTATAAGAAATATTGGTTACATTGTGAATGATATTTGCATAGGTGTGAGAACTTGGCTATAAACATTCATAATATGTCCTCACATGAGTGATTATAAATGTCTCAATCAACTTTGATTAGGGGCAAAAAGTATTGACTTGATAAATAAATGACATAGAAACAATAGAAATAAAGTAAAAATGCAAGTTTGAATAAAAAAATGCATACTTAAAAGGAAATGTGAGGCCTTAATATATGATGAAACCATTATCTAAATTTTTTAAAGTGTCATTGTATAAGCAAGATAATATTACTATTGATAGGGGTTGGTAAATTGATAAAATAAGAGTAAAAACCATTGCCAAGGTTATTGCTATTAAGGACAAGACCTCAAATACATATGAAAATAAATTAGAGACTATTACTAAATATTTTTCTAATGATTTTAATAACACACAGTCAATACATGATATCCAATATTAGATCATTAAAATTTCCCCAGCATAAGGACTCAAACAATTAGGTATATTTGAAGATAAATTCTTGAAGGAGATGAGCTTTCAAAACATTATTCTATTGTTTTAGTCATCTTCAAGATATCGCTGATAGATTCCCATACCAAAAAATAGCAAAGGGGGAGCTTTTTATTAAGGAAAGTGACATTGTACACACATAACTAACATCTTTCTCAAATCTATTAAAATCATTATTGGTCATGTGTCATCTTGTGATTGGATATACATACATAAAGGAAAATTAAATTACAAAAAACTCTATACCAAAATGTTTGAAATAGATCTATTATATAAAAAGTATTAAAATCACCCATAGCTTATTGGGCTTTCAAAAGCATTCCAACATCACCTTAATATTTTTACAATGATTAGGAAATTGGGGTGACTAACATTTTTTGAAACTATAACATGTTGGGAACATTGTTAGGAACGTTTGTGCCATGCATTGAAATAATTTATGTGTTAAGCATGAGATATACTAAGAGGGGGGGTGAATCAGTATATCATAAATCTTATAAACATTCACTTAATCAAATTCCACTTAACCATACATTTAAGATATGCAATAAAACTAAAATAATAAACACCACCCAAGATAGAGAGAGACACCAGATTTAACATGGAAACCCAATGTGGGAAAAACCACAGAGAATAATCTCAAGTATATTAATGAGCACCAACTCAAACTACAATATTCACAAGAACCAACTTGTAAGAGCACCAACCCCTTTGCTGATTACCAACACAACAACTATTCATGAACACCAACCCAAAAGAGCACCAACCCCTTTGCTAAGCACCAACATAGCAACTATTTGTGAGCACCAACCCCTTTGCTAAGCACCAACACAACAACTATTCATGAGTACCAACTCACAGGAGCACCAAACCCTTTGCTAAGCACCAACACATCAATTATCCATGAGCACCAACTCACAAGAGCACTGAACCCTTTTGTGTATACAACACAACTATCTCTCAATGTTGCTATCTCAACAAATGATAGTTCATTAAAATAATTCTTTCCTCTCTCTCCTCTACTCTTCTAAGCCAGATATAAAAATTACAAACCATATTCTATATCTCTCATATTAAAAATGGCTTCTCAAGCCTTTATTTATAGCTTTCCAAATGACCTTTGGCCTTAACCCTTTGTGACCCTTCAATCTTCATATAAAATGGTGCCAAATTTGCATGACCGTTCATATGCTTGCATTTGAAAAGTCATATGGTGACCCTTCATAAGTAAAAGTGTCCTTTCTGCTTTTGTCTTTATTTTGGTGACTTTTCATATTCCTCAAAGTGTCCCTTCATGAGAAATTGTGCCCTTCCTCTTTTGTCTTCACTTGGTGACTCTTGGAATTCCCCAAGATGACTCTTCATGGGAAAATGCATCCCATTCTTATTTTGTCTTTACCCCGTGACTCTTTGACTTCTCCGTGGGCCCTCTTTTGACTTATATGCAACCAAAAATATATTCATTAATATTAAATAAATATTAACACACATTAGCCACGATATAACTATTATAAAAATTATTAAATGCAATGGGGCCTTTATCATCAATAATGCCAGACCTTTGACATCAATGACAATATTTCCAACAATCTCCCCTTTGTCATTGATGGCAACCTCAATCCTGAAACTACTACATCCTAAAACCTACACATACTATCATTTAAAAAACATACAATAACTCCCCCTTATTGTAGCAACCTGTACCTATTCTTTGTACTTGTTTCTACACCTATACCTATACTTATTATTCTCCCCCTTTGACATCAAGCTACCTAGAGATAACACTTAGCTCCCTCTCAATTGATACTGAACCTCAATGGCAGGAAGTAAAAGAAGTTACTCCCAACTCTCGTAGATACTCAAATGTGTCTTTTGGTAGTGACTTTATGAAAATATCTGTAATCTACTCTGTAGTATTGATATACTCTATCTTAACTTGTTGATCTGCAACTTGCTTTTTTAAGAAGTGATATCTAATGGGAATATTTATTTTTCTTAAATGCATCACTAGATTCTTTGAAATATTTATAGCACTTGTGTTATAAAAAAATAGAAATAGGTTCATCATAAATTACCTTGATATCTTCCAAGGTTTTCTTCATCCAAAGCACTTGAGCACAACACAATACTACTGAAATATATTCTACTTCAGATGTAGAAAGTGATACTAAATTCTGATTCTTACTTAGCCATGATAATAAGCTATCACTAAGGAAGAAATCTCCTCCACTTGTACTCTTTATGTCATACAAGCACCCTACCCAATCTAAATCTATATAAGCAACCAAAGTGACATATTTACTTGTGGAATACCATAATCCATAATCCAATGTCCCCTTTATATATTTGAATATTCTCTTCACCAACTAAACATTAATATCTTTCAGACATGATTGATATCTTGTAACCATACCTATTACATGCATGATGTCTGGCCTCAATCCTGTCAAATATAAAAGACTACCAATCATAGATCTATACAAAGATTTATATGTAACAGGTGAATCTTCATCCTTACTCATCTTATTTCTTGTACACATAGGTGTGCCAACTAGTGCACAATCCTCAAAACCAAATTTATTCAACATTTCCTTGGCATATTTACTTTGAGATATAAAATTTCTTTTATTTAATTGGAATATTTACAATCCTAAAAAAAATGATAATTCTCCAAGCATAGACATCTCAAATTCTTTTTGCATTCTATCAAAAAATTCTTTTGTCATATTTTCAATATTTCCTCCAAATATGATATCATCAACATATACCACAATAATTAACTGATACTCAACTTCTATTTTGATGAAAAGATTACTATCAGCAAATCCTCTCTTGAATTCTTGATCTTGCAGGTACTTATCAAGTTTTACATACCAAGATTTAGGAGCTTGTTTCAATCCATAAAATGCTTTCTTCAATCTACATACATGGTTACTAATATGTGAGAGAATAAATTCTTTAGGTTGCTCAATGTAGATCTCTTCTTTGATATTTCCATTTAGGAAGGCAGATTTGACGTCCATCTGAAACACTTTGAAATTTTTAAACACTGCATATGCAAAAAAAATTCTAATAGCCTCTAACCTTGCCACTGGTGCAAAAGTTTCTTCAAAATCTATTTCTTCAATCTGAGCATATCCTTTACATACTAATCTTTTTTTATTTTTGGTTACTTCTCTATTTTCATTCAACTTATTTCTATAAACCCATTTTTTTCCTATCACATTGTGATCTTTTGGTCTAGGCACTAATTCCTAAGTATCATTCTTTTCTATTTGATTTAATTCTTCATCCATAGTGTTAAGCTAATGCTTATCATGTCTAGCTTTTGAAAAAGTTCTAGGCTACATTTTAGATAACAAAGAAAAATTAAATTACTCAAATTGACTTACCATCATTCTTCTAGTGTGAATTCCTTCATTTACATCCCTGATGATGTCACTTTCATTATGATTTCTCTGAATGTATTTGGATGGAGTTTTGGTCCCCTTTTTCTCCTTGTCTTCATCTTCATCTGATTCTTCAAAATCTTCCTCTTCAATGATTTCATGAATGTCTACTGGATCACTGATTCATTATGTTCCATCTTCTTCTTATCCTAACACTTGCACTTTCAATAATTTTCTTGGTTCTTTTGTTATAACATTTATAAGATTTAATTTTACAAGAATAACAAAAAAATATACCTTCATCTACTTTGGATTCAAACTTACCAAGTTTTTCATCAGTTCTCTTTATGAATTATTTGCTAACAAAAACTCTGAAGTAATTAACTAGTTTTGGTTTGTCTTTCCATAGCTCATAAGGAGTATTGTCACTATTGACTCTCAATAATGCCCTATTCTGAATATGCACTGCTATAACAACTACCTCTCTCCAATATTTATCTACAATATTGGATTAATTTAGCATTGTCCTCACCATCTCCTGAACTATTCTATTTTTTTGTTCAACTACTCCATTTTGTTATGGAGTTTTGGCTGCTGAATAATGTCTCTTTATTCCATGATCTTCACAAAAATTAGTAAATTGATTTGACACGAATTCTTCTCCTCAATATGATCTTAGACACTTAATATTTAAGCTAGTTTCACTCTCAACTAATGCTTTGAATGCTTTGAAATGTCTAAAAGCTTCTGATTTTTTCTTTAAAAACATTACCCAAGTCATACGTGAAAAATAATCAATAAGCAACATGAAATATTTCTCACCTTGATTAATTTGAGTCCTCATAGGTCCACATAGGTTAGTGTGAACAAGCTCTAGCATCTGAGTGGTTGAGCACTCTTTTATTATGAACTGCCTTCTAGCCTGCTTCCCATGTTGACAAGGTTCACAAAGCATGTCAGATGGCTTTGTAATCTTTGAGATTTTTGACTGCTTGATTTTATTGATGTTGAAAATATTGTCAAAATTTATGTGCCCCATTCTCCTATTCCATATCCAAATTTCTTCAATCTGACTCAAACAACATCTTTGACCTTTGATGTCTGATAGCATATACAAGTTATTGCCTGTTCTCCGAGCATCTGCAACCAATACATCTAAGTATTTTTTTATAATATCACAACATTATAAATAAAACTTTAGTGTGTTCCCATAATCACACATTTGACTTAAACTCAAAATATTATGCTTAAGACCTATTTATAAAACATTTTCAGTTTTAGTTCTACCATTATCCAAACTTAGTGTACCTTTTCCAATAATTTTGGTAGTAGTATTATCTCCAAATTTTACTTTGTCATTATTGATCTTGTTCAAGATTATCAAATTCCTCTTGTCTCTTTTCATGTGCCTCAAAAATCCACTATCAATGAACCATAGCTTTTCTTCATTTCTTGCATGCAAAGCTGTCTGAAACAACATAGAATCTTCAGGTTGTTTCTTCTGTCATGAACATGTCTAAACTTTCTTCTTGATGAATGGAGCCTTTAAACTCTACCCTTTCTTGAGTGAATCTAACATGCTTCTATAGTACCAAGTTATGTGTCTAAAGTTGTTGCACTTGTAACATATTATGGCCTCTTCATAAAGCTTGATAGAGGAGAAAAAGAGTTATAACTTCTGCTTGACTCTACATGACTTTTCTTCTCCTTATTTTTGAAACTATTAGCTTTTTTTTGACATTCTAATTTCTTATGACTATATCCATTACAATAAAAATAATAACCATAAAAATAGGACCTATTTGTGTATCTTTGACCTGATTACCTTTTGTATCTTTGTTCCCCCCAGCCTTCTTTGTTTGAGATGTCCTCTGTATTCTTCACGTCTTCCCTTTTTGTTTCCTCTTTTGTAAGAGCTTAAACATAGCTCTTTTTCTTTTCAAATCTAATACCTATCTTATATGATATTTCCTTTTGGCTTTCTAATATCTTGTTCAACATATTAATGTTATTCTCAAAATTTGAATCATTGGCTACTCTATCATTGATTACTTTATTTGTTTTATCAAGATCTACTTTCAAAGAAACAATTTCAATAACATAGCTTTCACATTCTTTTCTTACTATTTTCAACTGTGCTATTAGATTTTATTCATTCTTCTTGGATTCTTCAAAGTGTGCTTGTAGATATTCAATTATTTCCTTTGACTCCTTTTCATGTTTCTCGATCTAGCATTGCAATTTTCGATTCTTTTTCTTAATAGATTTTAACTCTTCTAAGGCACATATGAGTTCTCCTTCTAGATTCACTTCAACTTCATCCTCTTCTTCTTCTTCTTGATCATCTTTACTTTTGCTTGTAGAGGCATCTTTATGTATGACCATGAATAGAATCTCTTCTTCTTTCGATTTCAAACTTGAATTTGTAACCTCTAGATGATTCTTAAGATCCTGAATAAATATATTATTTTATTTTGATTCTATATCCAACTTAGAATCTAAGATATGAACCTATTCCTTAAGAGATTCAATCATAGATTTCAATTCTTGATTCTCCTTCTTTAGCTTCTTGGCCATCTTGTGCTTTCCTGATCTACCTTCAAGCTGTAGAACATTTTCAAAAGGAACCTGCTTTGATACTAATTTTTAAGCCTGGGATATACTGAGAGGGGGGTTGGTAAATCAATATATCATAAATCTTATAAAATTTTACTAAATCAAATTCCACTTAACCATACATTCAATATATGCAATACAACTAAAATAATAAACACCACACAAGATAAAGAGAGACACTGGATTTAATGTGGAAACCCAATCTGGGAAAAACTACAAAGAACAATCTCAAGTATATGAATGAGCACCAACTCAAACTACAATATTTTCAAGCACCAACTTGTAGGAGCACTAACCCCTTTGCTGAGCACCAACATAACAACTATTCATGAGCACCAACCCATAGGAGCACCAACCCCTTTATTGAGCACCAACCACTTTTTTGAGCACCAACATAGCAACTATTCATGAGTACCAACTCATAGGAGCACCAACCCCTTTGTTGAGCACCAACACAACAACTATTCATGAGCACCAACTCACAGGAGCACCAACCCCTTTCGTGTATACAACACAACTATCTCTTAATTTTGCTATCTCAAAAAATGATAGTTCATTATAATATCTCTTTCCTCTCTCTCCTCTACTCTTCTAAGCTAGATATAACAATTACAAATCATACTCTATATATCTCATATGACATATGGCTTCTCAAGCCTTTATTTATATCTTTCCAAATGACCTTTGGCCTTCACTCTTTGTGACCCTTCAACCCCCATGTAAAATGGTGTCAAACTTATATGACCCTTCGTATCCTTGTATTTGAAAATTCATATGGTGGCCCTTCATAATCAAAAGTTTCCTTTCCTCTTGTCTTTATCTTGGTGACTTTTCATATTCCTCAAAGTGTCCCTTCATGAGAAATTGCACCCTTCCTCTTTTGTCTTCACTTGGTGACTCTTGGAATTCCCCAAGATGACTCTTCATGGGAAAATGCATTCCATTCTTCTTTTCTCTTTACCCCATGACTCTTTGACTTCTCCATGGACCCTATTTCGACTTATATTCAACCAAAAATATATTCGTGAATATTAAATAAATATTAACACACATTAGCCAAGATATAACTATTATGAATATAATTAAATGTAATGGGGCCTTTATCACCAATAATGCTATAGCTTTGACATCAATGACAATATTTCCAACATGATGGTAGTGATAACTAATAAAAATAGTTAAATGATTGAAAAAGATAATATTGATACAATGATAAGAAAAAACATGTTATTTATAGTTGCTGCTTTAATCATAGATCTAATGCATTTAAAAAATTATTGTTTGAGGATGAATAATTATTTGGAAAGGTTTTAGATTTATTTTTTGTGACTGAATTTCAAAATAGAGGAAATGAGCATTTGTATTTCACGCTTTGGGTAAAGATGCACTAGTATATGGAGATTATTTTAATAATGAAATTAAATATTTTAAAGATAAATACATATCTTGTGACTTGGCATTACTTAACAGTAAATTTAGTTAAAATGCAAACACATCATCTTACAAGCACATGCAAAAAATATAGAAATTCACATTATAGATTCAATTTTCTATTGTCTCCAATGAAAAAAAAGAGAATATTAGAGCCATTGAAAGAAACCATGATCTATACATAGAGAATTCCACAATAATTTTTTTCTCAACTCTAGTAAAAAAATATAGAAAAGACACAACATTGCATATGTTTTTAAATGAAGCAAACATGTCTAAAAAAAAATACATACTCTTTTTATGATCTTGTATTTCATGGCTGATTATAATGTTGAAAAGACATCCATCTGATGCTTTGGTAAATGCCTTTTCAAAACAAAATCCTATAATGATGATATGCTAAAATAAATTCATAATTCATTCTTGATGCATATGCTACTACAACATATTGTTGTTCTTATATGATAAAAATTTGATCATACACTGACAAATGCATTTCAAAAAGTGCATGCTGAAATTATCCATATAAATGACAACAAATTACAAGTGATAAAAAAAGTGGGGATTACACTCCTACAACATCAAAAAATGTCTAGTCGGCAATCCGTTCACATTATATTTTTGTTTCCTTTATATCAAATTTCAAGGATTTTTTTTTTTCATAAACACATCATAAGAAGCTAAGAAAACTTACATTTTGAGAAGTCTAAACATGTTAGCAGAAGAATTGAACAATTCATAAGATTTCATATGTGATTAATGAATTATGTTACAAATCCAATGTAGTGATAATATGTATACTTGGCTGAATTTGTTGTCTATTTCCTAGGTAAATGTGAAAACAAAAAGAAATGTAAAAAATAATGCCACACATGACATGCAAGATACAATATCCATGTGGACACTAAAAAATATTATAGAGAAAATATGATGTTTTTTATACCTTTTCATGAAAATGAATACACACTGATGAAAACCATCAACACGTGGAATAACACATACCTTTCTCATAAGAAATGAGTAATAAGGATTGAAAGAATATTTATTTCAAAGCTAATTAAAAAATAAGGAAACATTGATATTGCTATAGATAATATAGATATTACTTCTGATTCAATGTTCACTATTACTAAGGATAGAATTAGAAATTGAATTGATAACAATTTTCATTCATATGACATAGCATCTAATTTTCATTGCATAAGATATCATCACCTAACCAACACTCAACATTCAAAACTATATTAAATAGCCAAACATCATTTTTTGATGGGCAGTGAAGGATAGATGGAATTATAGTTGTAATTGAATAGAGAACAAGAAGTAATTGTGAAGGACATTGCAATCATAAAAGTGCTAGAACCAAATAAGCCAATCTATTTGTTCTTAATAGGAGGATTAGGTATGAAAAAAACATTTACCACGAAAGTGACATATGAAAATTTGATTCACATGTACAAAAAAGAACTTGAAAGCAATTGTTTAAAAATCAAAGGCCTAACTATTGCATATCTTGGTAATGTGACATACAATGCAAATGGTCTGACTACACATTATGTTTTTCAACTTTCATATATATATATATATATATATATCTACCCAAATAATATAAATGGATTTAAACACTTTGGATATATTTAGAAAATGCTATCATTAATTGTGTGTTTTGTTTATTGATGAAACATATTTACTAGGAAGTTGAATGCTTTTCAATATTGACAAAATATTTGATAGATAATGCATATACCCACAAAGGCATTTGAAAATATTTATGTTATATTTTTCCATTATTTTTACCCAATAGAACCTATTTGACATAGATGGGCTTTTAAAGATCAAGTACTGAATGGAGAAACAACTTCATACACATTTTGGATTGATAATATAAAATGCTTTCACCTTCAACAAGTCATTCATCAAATCGATATTAAATTTATTTCCATCCTAAACTACATCAAAGCTTGTTAGTAGACAATATCAGACATAAAATACTTGGATAATTTAAGCTATAGATCTCCTCATTATGAACCAGCATTTCCTTTCTTTTTTCACAAGAATGATGATGTTAAAAACCATAATTCAAAAATACATATGCTTGTCAATGGCCATAGTTATACATTGAGTTTTATTGAGAAAAAAATGAATTTATCTGATGAAATCTTTACAAATAACAAGAATAATTTCTTTCCTGATACAATTATATTGATGTAATTTATTAGTGATATCTATGATATAAAATATGGATTGGTAAATAGTGTTGATGGAATTATCAAACATTATACACCTAGACAGGTAGACATAATTTGGATACAATTCAATGACATTAAAATTGGAGCATTGCAACATAAAAAGATTTAGAGCTCTTACAATGACCATATTGCCAAAATGGACTCCAATAATAAGAGTCCCATGGAAAATTTACATTACAAAAACTATGGCCACAGTACATGAATAATTTCTATTACAAATTAAATGTGATTGAACAATACATAGATCACAAAGGCTTATAATGAAAGAATTAGTATGTGATCCTACCAGTGTTAAGCAACATGGAATTGTCTATACTACACTTTTCTAAGGAAAAAAAATTAAATCATTTTATCTTGTGATAAGTTAGAACCTAACAACTTGATGATGTGCAATAAAGTAAATGCTAAGATGCAAATATTAGAAAATTATTCATAGTGGATACCACTTTTTGAGAATGTTCCTAAAATATGTATTATCCTTACTATTTTTAATTGAATATATGGAGTTTATAATTTCATATGGATTGCATCACACATGACTTTCACCTTATGGATGCAAACATTTTATGTTTTCAAGAAATGAGAACTATGCAGATAGAAACTACTTTGGTTCTTACACAAAATGTTGATTATCACATGTCCATGGGATAATGTCATGCTTTAAAAAAAATTTACATTGAGAAACAACAAATTATTTGCTACATTGAATATGGATACTATGAAAAATGATATATATTAATTAGATATAATGATATGGATAGTAAATATTTACTTAGTACCAAATACACCAATAGATGATGTATTGGTATTTCTAAAAATAGTAGCTACAAGATTACCACTTGAAACTAATATCATATTTGTTGGTGACATCAATATGGACACATGCTTAAAGAAACAATTTTTAGACAATGAATTTTTAAAAAAATGCATAGGCATGGATGTTATTTGGTATGAAATATTCCAACTACAAATTCAGACACATTAATAGATCACTTTTGGACAAATCCAAATATCCAAAATACTCAATTAAATATTTGTTATTCATATTGGACAAACCATCTTGCATGTTTCCTTCAAATTTTTATTTGATAAAACAAAAACAATGGATTTTTAAATACACAAAAAAAGTTTTTATTTATCTTATGCAATGTCATTTCAATATGACAACTATAACTAGAAAATGGAATTTGTCAATGTTGATAATAAATAGAAAATTAAAGAAATAAATGCAAAAAAAAGAAGAAACATCCAAACAAAAAAAAGTGTTTTATGCCACTTGAATAATACATAGGTTGATTAGTTTTGCATTTAAATGCAATATTAAACTTATTTTTCAATAAACAGAAACTTGTAAGAAAATGGATATGGAGCCATGCATGTACAATGTTTAAAAACTAGAAATCAGATGATAAAACATGCTATAATCCTAATACTTTGTTCATGGACATCACAATTTAATTTTTTTTATGTTCATGATTTTTTCCTTACTACTTGTCTATTAGTAATGTCACATATAGAATATATAAAATATTTTATCATAACCCTTAGGTAAAACTATACATGCAAATAGAGAAACAAACATAACAATAGACAAAATACATCACTTATATTATCAATTATTTTCTTCTTATTTAATTGGTTCATCTTTGAATCAAAATATATGCTTATGGAAGTTGAAAAAAACATATCCAGGAAGTTGGATATGGACCCATCCAAATATTGAGAAAGATGTGAAAATAGGAGAAATGAAGGCAACAAAATGGTAATATTTTATGTTTTAGTTGTTATAACTTAATTCTTTTGCTTACTGACCATTTATTTTTTATTCCATTTTTTTCTCTTTAACAATTTTAAAATTGAGGATGTTAATAATGTTGTCATGCTGCAAATAAAAAATACACATGTAAGCAGAAGAAAGTATCAACCAAAAAACAAAGGCAAACCAAATAAATATCGAACAACACACATAATTAGAGTAATATATTATGTACCTCAAAACATAAATGAAGCAACATAGACCATAAAAATGATATTTTTTCTTTTTGCATGGTTTGATGTCGAGCCCTATCATCCATAATAATTATTTTGTTATTTTTTGCATGAAACTTATGATCTAATTTTAGTTTTTTAAATAAAATAAAGAAAAAAAGATTTATTATAAAATAATATAAAATATTACTATTCATGGCTTCAATTTCAAAATTGTTGTTGCAGTGCAAATTCAGGCCAAAATATACTCTTGTCAATAATTAACCTCTCAACAAAAAACTAGAAATGATTTTGAAGGCAATGTATTGATTTTTTATGGTCCTAGTTTCATAAAGAATCAAAAATCACTATTGAAGTAATAAATAGTGAATGTGTACCTTGTTGACAAATTTGGTCAATTAACAATAACTATCAATATCAATAACAAATTGATTGACAAGTTCTTTCCTTATTTTTTGGATGGAAATATTCTCTACATCACATAATTTGTGATAAAAATAGAAGTGGACATTAAAGAGGTAATGTTGTAATGATTTATTGTCTTGAACATGAAATCAATTATGGAAAGCATTGAAATTATGTGAAAAGAGTGAAAACTCACTCTAAATATCATGATACATGATCTTGTGCAATCAAATAATACATATGCAGTGGGTTCATTGGTTGTTGTGATAGTTAGGTATCAAAAACATTATAATCAATATGAGCTCCATCTCAAAGATGGTGAAATTAAAGAATACATGGTAACTATAAGTGTTAATGCTAGAAGATTATAGTTCTTGTTTTTTTCATCTTTTGAAGCATTACTCACTTTCAGATTACATATACAGATACACTTTATTTCCCAAAATGTTGATATTAAACAATTCATTTGCATCTTTTCATAAATGAAAATTACAAACATGTATATTCTCATGTTCAATAAATATTGTCAACATGGAATAAGCCAATAATGTTATTCAAGAACATTGTCAGGAACATTGCCAAAGGCAACAGTTTGCTTTGTGCAGAGTAGTCTATGGTTTTGGATATATTGAATGAAAAATATACTAAATATCATTTGAAAAGTTTAGTTAAAAACAATTTTGAGGCTAATATCTATCTTTGAATTGTTTCTTTTAGTGAGAAGGAAAAATATTAGCTATAAACAAATAATAGAATTTTAATAATTTTCAAATATGATAAATTCTATTATTTTGATTTGAAGGTTGGAGGCCTCTTGAAAGTAATAAATATTTATGCATCACCTTTCCATCCATTCTACAACCATTACAAGATTACAATCATGGTTAGCACCCCTTCAATAGATCATGTATATTACATAAATCATCAACATAATCAAATGTATTCATACTAGCAATCATTGAACTACATTATACAAACAAAAGTGGACAAATAGATTACTTTTTGAATCAATCACTCCTATAAAAAAAAATCCTATAACTCATTAAAAGTTATTTCAATCAATACAAGCAAGATATATCAGCTATGACATTTTTTCTATAATTATTTCACCTTCATAGTAGATTTACACTTGCTACAGACAACATCATCAGATCTATTAACAAGTACTTATTGCTTCTTGGGTTTTGTAATTTTTTTAAAGATTGATTTTATTGAAAGAAATTAGCATAAACAAAAGAATAATGTAATAAGTTTAGTCATCAGATTCATTGTAATATATATATTTTTAGAGTCAAGTAATATATTTATTACTATATGTGTATAATGTTTATTTTATTTTATTTGTCTTTTCTTTTCTTTTCTTTTTTTTTTTTTTCTACCAAGAAATGCTAATTGAAAAATGATGCTCTCCTTAATTTTTCATTTCTTTATAGGACACCAAGTAATTGAGTATATAAAACATCATACATATACATTATAGACTATACAACACATGTTTAAGGGCATAATTTAAGTGAATATTTTTATAATTCTAAAAAAAACAAGAATAAAAAAATTAAAGATATTTTGCTTAGTGGAACCAAGATCTGCTTACAGGTTACACTTTTTCACCTTTATGTATTTATTCTCTTGTTTGAAGAACACTTCAAATATCATGACCGATGGATTGGGTGGTAAAGGCTACTGATGGTTGGGCCCATATTACTCTCTTTTTTTCTTAGTTGATTACACAACAATGTTTTTGGATAGTATTGTTGTGTTTTAGTTTTTATCTACATGTGTGACCTTGTATGCAGGTGAATAAGTGATGGTGTAAGGGTGATAATGACCTTATGAGACATCATAGCATTTTTATTTATCTTGTGTAATCTAGAATCATTTGAATCTTATCAATGTTTACTCTTCTTCACTCTTGATGTAACCATATAAAATCTAGCATATAATCCCATTCTAGCTAGCTTTAGGTAGGAATAAAAAGTTGGTTGATAGACTAGTATTATATGACTTATGTAGTAACAAAATTATATCATCTTGTATATTGTTGTTTTAATATATTAGATTACAATAAACTAAGCCTTGGTTTAATGTATTATTCTTGGTAAATTTTATTCTTTATCTTTCGAAAGGTATGTTAAAATGGTAATGATTAGTATATCTTATTTTAAGTATGACATTTCCATAAACAAACTTTTTCTTAAGCATTATCTTCGAATTTTATGAATTAATTTAGCTTCTATGATTTGCTTATTGTATTTGCCTTTGTATAGATAAATTGTTGGTATAGTTTTGAATGTTATTTTAGGAAGAAAACTTAATTATGAGTATTACTTGTCAATTATGTCCTTTTTACATATGACCATGGCATATTAAAATTTCTTAATACTTATAAACATAGATTTTAATGACAAAGCTAGATTTATGAATTATTCCTATAATATGTAATCATTTTTGGTATCATATTTCTAATACTCTTAGTGTGAAATATACATTTAATATTGTTTACTATGTTTCAATTTTAGAATTGATCATAAAGGAATTTATAGTGATAAGAAATTAAGACAGTCTTTTAATAGATTTTTGATGTTTCATTCCTTTTTTCACATACTCCTTATATAACTTCAGACTTGTGCGTGCTAAAGTTTTTTTGACATATGCATGCTAGATTTTAATATTGTTAGTGTAGGACTTTTTCCCATTGGTTTTTTCCTACATGGTAGTATTAGATTATTTAGAGATATAGAGGTCATTTGGTTACTTGGGAAGATTAGTCCCACATTCACTGGAATGTGTGTTATATTTTCCTCTCCAATCTATATATGCACATCTCTCCATTCATATTTCTAATTGAGTTCTAATGTAGTATATTATGGGTTGTTTGAGCTACGACAACTTTGAGAGATGTGAGAGATAAAAATCATCACTTTGTATTCAAAATTTAGGATGATATAAAGTATTTCATTGATCTCATTCCTTTGAAATATTATTTTATGCATGATTTAATTTAATAGTAGCTTCATCGTGATATGCACTTTCTTGACTCATGAGATCACTCCATCATATGCATTTGTTAATCTGATGATCTTGACTAAGAATATTTTATGGTGCCAAAGGGAAGAAACATTGTTCTATGCAGATGAATATTTTATAGTCTTTAGGCAATAGATCTCATAATCAATCTTCATCATCTTATGAGATGTACTTGGAGTACTGATTACTTTAGCATCATCATTTGTGGGTTATTTTAGTCTCTTTTTTTTTCTTTTCTATCTTTTGGGTGGAGTTTTTCCCACTATTTTTTCTCTTTTCTATGTATGAGGATTGCATTGTACATGGGTACGTCATCATCCTTTGTTATCAAGAATTATTTTTTGTATCATCACCCACTGAAATTATGCTTATGGGGGGCGGGGGGGGGGGGGGGGGGGGGGGGGGGGGGGGGGGTGTTGTTGGTGTAGGACTTTTTTCCACTCGATTTTCCATGAATGATTGTATTATCTTGCTGAGGGCTCTGAGGTCATTTGGTTACTTTATAAGATTATACCAACATTCACTATAATGGTATATATTTTGGATTGTTTAAACTACTTAGTTGTGAGCTATGATATATTTGAGAGCTATGGAAGTTATGATCTTCATCCCTTTTTATTCATAATTTAAGATGATATAGATTATTTCATTATTTTCTCTTATTCCTTTGCAATATTATTTTATGCATGGTTTCATTTACTAACAGCTCCATTGTGATAAATAAGTACAATATAAATCCATCATATACATTCATTGATCTGATGATCCCAACTGTAACTCTTATAAATATAAATAAGTACAATGATATTTTTTTAGTTTCATCTATGATTTTGGTGAAGCTAAATTATTTATAGTAACCATGTCTTTTGGCTTGGATATGGTTTGAGTAATATGTCTCATTTTCATGAAGGTTATTTTAGCATTGTATTTCTATTCATCAAAGGTATATAAAAAGCCAATTCTCATCCTTAATTTTCATTTATTTATGATGATAATTCTTTTTATAAACTTAGTGAATTTCATAGAAGATTGTTTGAAATACTCTATAATCTTTTTTCAAGTGGTCTATGCCATTTTGAGTGAATTTATGACATTATTTTAATTTATTAGGTTTAAAAAGTGGACCAAGAACTTGTCATTGATAATAAAATCCTTTTGTGTCATTCTAGGAAGGTTTTATGTTTGGATCTAACATTACATCTATTATAATTTATGTAATCTTTTCAAGTAAATAAAGTGAAAAACCTAACTCTAGTTTGGTGGTTGTAATCTCTTGCTCTATGTGTAATTTCATTAACTAATTTACATTATTTAAAGCTAATGAAGTAATAGAAGGTTATTGATTTTTTCATATGGTTATATCACATAATTGTTATCATATTTTAAATATGGAGAGTTCCTATCCCAATGGGTTTGTACTATGATATTTAAAATTATTCACATATTTATATTCAAGTCATGGATAACATAGTATTATTGTGATAGTATATTTATGAAGGAACTTTGATATTTGCATTTATGTTCAAAGTTTTATATTTTTTCATGAATATATAGATACATGTTTATGGGACTGATTGCTTCCAATTTTTATAGTAATTATTTATTTGAATTTTAAAATTATAATTTATAAGGGTATGAAATGAAATAGTTTCAATTTCATTGTAATAATCCATAAATGTCGAGGTACCTTGAGTTCCCTATTTGATTTATATTTGCTTCCAATAACAATATAACTCTATGTATATATTGGAAAAATCAAATTATGTAATCATCACATAAGAAAAGTGGATATTAGAGTTATTATTATGGTTAGGATAGTATTAGTATTTTTCTTAGTAAGTGTATGTTAATTATGTGTTTAAATGTAGTGGATAAGCTTAAACCTTATTATTGAGACTTGTTCTTATATAAGAACATGAATGCAGTTCAATTCATATTATTAATACTTCAAAAATGTATATTTATAATTAATTATATTGATTTTAGTGTCAATAGAAAAATGCTTATCTAGTTTAGATTATGAAATATTTGTATACACTTGGGATATGTATAACATTAAGGTAACCATGTGAATAAAAGATATATAGGGGATAAGGACTATCTGGTATTATTTTAAATTAGATTCCTCATTATTTTAACTAAATTTAAAATATACCAATGTTATAGTAATATCAAGTGGTTCAAAAATAAATTGAAATAGTGTATTTCATTGAAGCTAGATTTTAGTGTAAATCTTATTTAAAAAAGCATGCAAATGGATAATCTTGTTAATTTTTTTAAATATTATAATAGATTACTTTATAAATTATGTTGACAAAGGTGATAAGGTATTAATTCATATAATATGTTTATTAAATATAAAATCAAGAAGCTCTTTTCTCTTAATTATTTTATAGGAGATGCTAATGGTACTGCTAAGGTATGGATGGTCATCTTATAGAAGGATTTTACCATGTATAGAATGAGTTATGATGTTAAGGCTTACATTTGTGCCTAGAAATTGATGGGTAATGAAGATTTAAAGTGAAAACATATTTATGATCTCAAGATGTATTATCTTGTTATTATTGATAAAATTTTAAGAAAAAAATCATAAAAAGGGTACTTGAATTATAACTATAAGGAACATAAAATAATTGAATTTAAGATTTTATAGTAAGTCCCAATAACTATGGTCAATTATTAAAATAATATCCTTAGACTTTTGCATTATGTAAACTATATTCATGATGAAGAGACAAACCTAATCAAATTCAAGTTGGGATTAATTTTTTTTTTACATGATGTTAACATGATAAACCATCATACTTTGGTTGTGGTGATAGGATATGTAAATTGCGTAAAAGAGAAGGAGAAGTATTGTATAAATTAAAAAAAATAAATTTGTGGAAAAATGTTACAATCCAAGCTTAATAATCACTATATCCTCTTAGAATTTTTTTTAGAATAACTGATCAGAGAAAGAACTTTGTAAATAATGTCAATTCTGGAAAGTACTAAAACATGATCTTGGGGTTTTCAAAACCAAGGTAAATTTGATTTTAGAATCACTAAGATCCTTTGACATGATTTTGTGTATAGATTGGATAGAAAAATCAATCTTGTCTTAATTTTTTTAGCAATAAGGTTTAATGTTTTGATGACAAGGGAAGTTAGGCAAAAAAATAGGGTGTTTTAAAGTCAATGTCTCATAAAATAATTTAATGCATACAATTAAAAAATAGTAGTTCATAAAGACTACAAGCTTTAAACTATTCAAATGAAATGGATATCTAAAAAGACAAAATATTTTCTTGAAGACTATCTAGTCTTAATTTAATTTAAGGATATAATCCATGAAGAAATGTTGGTTTTATGCCTAGATGTGAATTTGATTTTTTTAGATATTGTACATGGATCTAAACTACATTTAAGTCTCCAAATTAGATGAATGTGGTTGATTTTAAGGAATGAAAATTTCAAATAAAAAAACTTATAGATAAGGGGATAATTCTCCTAGTCCTTAATAGGTCCAAGTAACTCTATACTGATAATTGTTGACCTAACACCTCCTCATTCAACTGGGCTCTTCTAGGTGCTAACATCTCTAACAAATCTAGGTCACTTCTCACACTAACAAATGGAGACCTACTTCCTCTTAATTTAGTTAGGTTTTCCTAGGTTTGGACCTCTATGATAAATCTAAGTGACTTAGCTCATTGATAATTGATGACCTAACACCTCTTAATTTGACTAGGATCTCCTATGATCAAACCTCTTTGATAGGTCTAGTGGGCTGTCTAGATTGACAACTAGCAATGTAGTGCCTCTTCGTTCATCCCAAATCCATAAAATCCCTAAAATGATAAAAGAAAAAAAAGGAAATAAATGAACTAAAACATACATATCAGATATTGAGATATCAATTTGTAACTGAGGATAATGAGTCTCTTAGAGTGAGACATGAGTCAGACTATAGAAGGTTTAAGTGAAAATCTACCTACAATATTAGATGCATGACTTATAAAATTAATAAACACTCCTCAGTTTTAAACAAAAATAAAAGATTCCTTTCACTAATTGATCAAATCAAGGCAGTGCATATTCATAATACTTAACTATTAATCCTCAACTAGTAAAAATATTTTTGCTTAATAAACCAAAGCCAAAGAAATAGTTGAAATAATTATCACAAAAAAATGTTTCAGAGACTACTCAAAACTATTCTATGCTCAAAATATTCACAAAAAATATGTAGACTTTGTCATAGATTTTGTTTACAAAAATATAATTTTCTATTTCAAAAGGACAATTTTGATTTTCCACTATGACTCCTACTAACACATGTCGATCTTTCATCACTTTTAGACCCATTTTAATATTCCTATTGGCACTTCATTGATTTTCTTGAAAATATAAAAAAAATAATGACATGATCAAACTGGCACCAGGTGAGTGTGATGATGACACATGTCATCAACCCAAAAATGTGATTTCTAAGATCTTTCATAATTATAGCTTTTTCTTTTCATTTTTTTAATGGATAGGATAATGGCACATGTCATTAACCCCATGTGTTGATTTTTCATGAATGTTGTGCTCCTCTTTTTTTATACAAGGATTTTAAATGAGCTAGAAAATGATTTATGTCATCATCCCATCCTTTCACTTTTATGGAATTGTCATGCTATCTAGGTGAGTTAATTGATGGCACATGTGACTATTGCATTACTCTTCTTGGCCAAAGTTGTGATGCTTATCATTTCTTATATAAGGAATCCACATCACTAGGATGATGACACATGTGATCATCTTGGTGTTCTACTTGCTTGTGGGTGATTTTTTTTTGTTTTTCCTATGTATTCTCTAGATTTGTAAGATCATTATGCATGTTATAATATATGTGCCTTGCTTTCACAAAATTTTCATATTGTTTACTTTATCTTTAATCACTATAGAAGAGTAAAATCATGATGCATGTCGTCTTCTCAGAGCTCCACTTGACCTCATCATAATAAAAAACAAAAAACATGGACAACTAATACTATGATAAAATGTTATTATTATCAAATTAACTATTCTTAACAAAAAACATATACATAACAATGATTAAAAAATTCTATGATTGTTAAGCACATGAATACAACAAATACTATTTTATCCTCCAATCATCTCCTTACTAAAAGATGCTCATGATATTGAGCATTCTTTGAAAAGGTAGAGGTCCTAACAACTAAAACATTTTATCCTCCATTTTTGGACTGAACTGAGATTAACAAGTGCATGGCTATTGGTATTAGACTTCAAAAATGAAGTCTACATGAATAGCCTCTAAGAGATGTGTTATCACCACCAAAAGTTTAATACACTATGTTTATCATGGTTTAAATTATGCAATGAATACTTTGAGTGTTAGGTTTTTTTTCTAAACACAAGGGGAATAGGAGATTCTAGAACCCCTAAACAAACACAAAATAAGGACAAGTGTAAGGTGGAAAACGATGACTTCAGGTCTAAAATGAGATTGATACAATGGTCATTGAAATAAGTGATTATGCCAAAGCTATACCAATATAGACTGAGTTTTACTAGAGTTCTACCTACAAAAACATATAGTAAGAAGAATCTTAGGGAAACTAGAGTATGCCTTAAATGTGAATTACTACCATAGATTAGTACTAGCGGTTCATTATCAAAAACACATAAACATCATATGAAAAATTACACATAAATGATTAGTACTTATGAAAAGAGAATTAAATAACTCATATTGAGAACACATCATAATCATGACATACATAAAGTGAAAAAGTGTCAATTCAATCAATCATAGCATTTTTAATAATAAAAACATGAAAATGAAAAAAAATTGAACACAAAAAGACCATTTTGTAGAAATAGAACGTGTATTCATTAAAATAATGAATTTTTTTATAATAATCAATTTGGGTTTCTATTATAGTCTAGAGTGAAAATCAAAACTTGGAATAATCCAACATTACTTTTGACCATTTTTTGGTTGACCCTAAAATACAATATGAGTCTTATATAAATAGACAAGGATTAGGCATCACCTCCAAAAAGCATGAGGATCCCATCCTAGGTCATGATGGCCACTCATTATAGTTATAATCATATTTAAAAAAAATTAACTAAAAGAAATTCTAAAAAATCAATAACAAATCTACAGGGACCATTTCTAAACATGTAGAGGTGGCTAAGAGGCAACGATTCCTGACTATCTTGACTAGGCACTCTTAGATTCAAACATGGGTACTACAAGATCAAAATACTTGTCCATACTACCCAAGTTCATTGGATTCTAACTAAAGACCACTTATAACTAAATTACAAATCTTTGGGAGACCTAGAAACTAGCTTCCATCAAGGTCTGGGCTATTGAAACATGGTTGATCATTATAGTGCACTAAGTTTAAAAACCTATCACCACCTGGAATCCTTCCTAATTGTTATTATAAATTTTCTTCCTCATAACATGGTTGACTTGACCTAAGTAGAATCAACATTCCCCTTGTTCAAGTATAGTGTCATTTGAGTTGTATAACATTACAATATTAACCTCATAAAATTCAGTTAATATCTTCTTCTCACCCTCTTTGAATAATTTTGTAGCACTATGGGATAAGGCTATCCACTCTTCCATTGCTTCACTCATGTTTTTAGCATAATTTTGGTATAATTCCAAATCTAAGGTTGGCATATTTTAAAGCTCCAAAAACATCCCATTATTGACCATGATCTATAACTTCCAACACATCCCATCAATATATATGAGTCTCCCCATGTAGGCCTATTAATTATTTATAATTGCATTGATCTTATCCCAAGTCCCCAATATTAATAAAATTAATAGGAATGCATAATTTACCTACCTAATTAATCTGACTGAGAATGTGCTATTCACTTAGGCCTCAAGAGTCTAGACCTAGCTCTACATATCCTCAAGGAGTTTCTCAAACATGTCATGGGTAGCTCAGAGCATAGACAATGGGTCCTATACCATTTTATCTTCCCCAAAAATATCCCTCACCTGGTTGAGGGAAAAATTATCATGATGGGTCTTCTATATCACTAGGTTCCCATCTTAACAAGCCTTTCATTAAGCATCCTTTTCATGCTCCCTGAGGCTTTGTAAAAAGTCCACTACACATATAGGTCAACCTAGACAACCATCTATGCCATACATGATATCAAGAGCATCCCTTGGGATGTTGTGGGTGTAGGAGGTATGGTTAAAATGGTTGTGATGGAAGAGGGAGAGGTGGAGATGATATGAAATGTAAGGAGTGAAAGAGGAAAGGAGTGGAGGTAGAGACAGTATGGGGGTGAAGGGAGGAGGAACAAAAAGGGGTGCCCATAGGAACAATTGAGCCCCCCATTATTCTTGGGTAAGGTTCACCTAAGATAATATTGGCCTCAAGAATGGATTGTGGAATAATATAGATGAGATGGGCTAGTTGAATTTGAGGCAAACAGGGCCTTGGGTAAGGGAGAGAGCAGGCCAAGGATCTAATTGCTAGGCTCCTACTACTATGGCTAGAGGAGTCAAATGATCAATCACATTCTATTTATTCTTTGGTCTCTTCTCTAGGATGGCTTTAGGTGATTTGATAAATGGTCTGACTATGACACATAAGGATGTAGGAGCTAATGGTAAATGATTTCAAGCCATAAAAGGAATCACTAAGTTGACTAAAGTGGGGCCTAGGAGGGCCCATATTATATGTAACAGGTTCCTTAAGGCATATCCACATATGTTATAATAAAATAAATGGGTAGATAGGAAATAATAAGAGTGGAGGTGTGAGAAATTAAACCTAGATGGGTTCATACTGAGTGCCTCATTTGGGGCATTTTATCATTCTGCCCCCAATATCAAATGCCAAATACTATAGTGATCTTAGTTGAGTGGGCTACAATTAGGATACCAAGTATTCTGTAGTTAGAGCTCAAGACTGTTGGGGCCTAACAGAAGGCACTGCTATAGGATGTGGAGTAAAAGTTTAAGGAAAATATGGAGGTAGAGATAGAGCTTGATTAATTAGGGCTATTAGTAGATGTATAGTTTAAAGAGAAACTAGAGGAGGTAGAGGCAAAAATAGAATAGGATAAGGTCTTAGGAAACCATTGAATATTCTTTGTGGGATGGATAAAGTAGCATATGAATGAGGTAGAGGTAGAGCTTGAGTAATTGAAGATGATGGTGGAATCAAAGTTTGAATAATTAGGGCTATTAGTGGAAGTGGTGTTTAAGGAGTGAGTAGAGGAGGAAAAACACATTTTGAGGAGGAGAAGGTGGTATTATTCCCTTCAATATTATCCATGAGATGGCCAAAGAATTTGTATTCAATTCTTTTGTAGGCTTATCAAGAACTAGAGTGATTGTCGAGGGGCTCACCCAAGTATTTTTCCATTGTTATTCCTCTTAGCTGTTATTCAAGATTGCACCTCATATTTATCAACAATGCCCAAATAGATATCATCATCATTTTTGACTTAATGTCCATAATTGATGTTCATCCAAGATCCATCCTCCATCAAGTGTGCTTGAATCACCCCTTTAGTGTTCCATAGTTGAATCTTACATTTTTATAGAGTGGAAGAGCCTCATCCAAATGTCATCTTTTGCATGAATGGTAATTCCTTGTAGATGTGCCCTCATATGTTGATGGGGAGTGAAGGGAAAATATTCTATATGCATTCATTCAATATGTCATTCAACAGTTAATAGGTGATCTCCTACTCTATTAGGTGGTTAGGCACATAATATGGCAAGCATATGGGATTTTTCATGAAGTCCATGACTTGGATTACTATATCATTTTTATACATGTATTAGTCTCATATGGATGTGTTTTAGTCCCAAATTATCTTTGAGAGTTGGCGCATGGGAGCTTCATTAATTACCTAGTTAATCACTAGGTATAAATACTCATATACATCCTAGACATATTAATGGAACTAATGACCATAGATATTGAATAAACCATGTGTATAGTTGGGCTACTAGGAACCCATGCAACAAACATTGATGAGCTAAATGAGATAATCTAATAGATGACATCAATAAGGTAGTTAATCATGTAGAATATCTCTCATTATGTGCATTTACAATGGTCTAGACCAAATTGAAGTTGATCAGTTATCCAAGGTCTAGGGTGTTAGACCCAGCTAGGATCATGTGTAGTAGGGGCACCCAAAGGTGATTGACATGATAATAGTATAATTTCTAAAATATATAATTCATAAGGATCATATCTACTCATACCTCCTCTCTAAAGATAAGGGATGTGTAGGCACTAATATTTTCTTTATTGACTCACTTGGATTCTATGTTCTAGTCCTAAAGTACAATATAGATTTAGTGATCATTCATCGAGTTTGATACTATTATTGCATTCATATGAGAAAATGAATTTAGGGAGGGAGTATTATGCCTTGAAGGTACTCTTAGATATGTTATCAATTTGGTACTAAGAGGTGGGTTAACCCAAGAAATCATTAAAACCATCCTACACATAGATGCCCTTATGGAGGATGTCACCCTATAGGTCAGTACAGATAAATCCTCTAGTTGAGCCATAACTTGATGGAGTATGCATATTTTATAACACTAAAGGGATTTGTTATATTCAGGTAGTTATTCATTGACATCACTAGAGTCCCTGAGGACTTACTGTATTACATTGAGTTTGTCATTATACTAATTATACTTGTTTAAACTAGTAGGGGAAGTGGTGTCGTGGTACTTAGGATCAGGATTTGGGTTAGAGGACGTAGCATCCATTAAAAGTAGGATAGAAAAGGAATTGGGAAGTTTTGGGGTGTTGAAGGCATGATATAAAATATTTATGTGTAATTTTGATAGAAAAAAATGTGAGATTTATTCTAAGGCAATAGTGGTAACCATTAATGGTCCACCTTTAGGATATAAAAGCTTGTGCACACAAGTCCCTCTATTAATATCATTTAGCAACTATATCACTATGAATATTTAACTTGAGTTGGTGGTGAGATTTTCTATTTTTACTTCCAAATATACAATTGTATTCAGATCCCATGATCTTCTACCACTAGACATATGTAGCATTGGTTATGGGATGTTTTAAAAAACTATCAAATTAGGTCTAAATTTTTATTCTATTTATGAAAAGTGCATGGTAGGAACACAACCACATAACTTAGAGTTTCATCAGCTAGCCCCCATTGTTTAGCATGTGTCATCCATTTATTAGTTTTTATTAACAATCATCATATAAAAATGGCTTTATACTCCATGTCTTTATCCTAGGTATGATTAGGATTATATACATCTCTGATAGATCTTAGGCACTCCCCTCTCTAAATATGAATGATGTGATGAGTGAACATTAGGCCAAACTCTCCTAGTCTCTAATATCTCTGATAGGTCAAGAGGAATCACCTTTTGGAGTCTAAATGATGTAGTGATATCCAATTGTGCTTAGCTCTCTTTAGCTCTGACATCCCTGATAGCTCTGGGGAACTACCCTCTCTAATCTAAAAATGGTTTTCTACTCCATGTCCTTATCCTAGGTAGGATTAGGATTATATACATCTTTGATAGATCTTAGGCACTCCCCTCTCTAAATATGAATGATGCAATGAGTGAAAATTAGGCAAAACTCTTCTAGTCTCTGATAGGTCCAGAGGAATCATCTTTTGGAGTCTAAATGATGCAGTGATATCCAATTAAGGTTAGCTCTCTTGGGATCTAACATCCCTAATAGATCTAGGGAACTACCCTCTCTGATTCGAAATGACTCGGTGAGTTTGAATTTATTTTATCTCTCCTAAGCTTTGATATCTATCATAGCTTATTAGGATTATCCTCTCTAACTTTGAATGACATGGTGATATCCCTTTAGATTGCAATCTCCTAGACTATAACATTTTTGATAGGTATAGATGACTAGCCTTTCTAACTTTGATTGACATAGTAAGTTCCTATCTGGATAGGCTTTACAAGAGTCACAAGATGATGAATCAAGAATGATAAAAAATAAAAAAACTCATTAAATATTACCTTTCAGACATAGAGGACTTGATTTTGCCATAGATGATAATGAGTTTCTTTCCCTAGGAGGGAAACTAGATATTGATAACATTTTCTCATGAAAATGAATTTTTAACATTAGTAGTTGGGCTATCCTCATCTCTAAAATCTATGACAGGTCTTGAGAACTTGACTCTCTGACTCTAAATGATATGGTGAGTGCTCATTATGCAATATCTCCTAAGATCTGATACCTTTGACAAGTTTAGGAGGCTCACCTTTCTTACTTTGAATGATGTGATGATATCTTATTGTGATGTTCTCTCCTAGGATCTAACATCTATAATAGGTATGGGTAACTACCCTCTTTGACTCTCAATCACATGGTGAGTTTACATTAGGCTAGACTCTATCAAACTCTAAAATATATAACATGTCTTAGGGATAGGCCTCTTTGACTCTCATTGCACTACACTATCCTTGGGTCTGACATTTATGATAGGTCTAGGGGATTGGCCTTTCTAAATCTGAAAGATGCAATGAGTTAACATTGGGACAACCTCTATGAGATTCACAAGATGATGAAGTAAAAATGACAAAAAATAAATATTCTAGGAACATCTTCTCATGTAGATCAATTTGAAACATTAGTACCATGATATGCTAAAAGTGAGCAAATACTACTTAGTAGTTTATAGAAAAGTTAAATAAAGGTCAGTTACTACTTAAAGAAAATCAAGGCAATGTTTCTTTTGAAGTTTAGAGAAGGATTCAGGATGTGTTAGCAACAATATATATTTCATGTAGAAACTTAGTGATTGTTTTGAATATTCAAACTATTTTATTGATCTAGTTTCTACACTTTGTCAACTGCTAATTACTTACTCAAAATTTTATCAACCCACTATATTCATTGTTTCAAAGTTTGCCCTTTTTTCATTTATATTTTTAGTTATAAATTTGAATTGTTTATAGATATTAATTTTTTTATAATTATAACATTTAAATTTATAATTAATTTTTTTAAAAGTGTATATTATTCTTATAAAACACACAATTTAATTTTTTTAATAGTTAAACCATGTCTATCTCACATGTTCATGTAATGTATAGATATACACATAGAAAAAAACAAGGCACCAAGCACTAGATTCTAATTTTATCATTGGTAACCAAAAATTGGCCTTCTTTATCTTTTATAAGATTGTGAATGAATCTATTTGCATTAATGTCATTTTATAGATCACTTTCTCTAAATTTGGAATTTGAGTTGGTGTTGAGATTTTCTCATTTTACTTCCATATCTAGAATTAAATTCCAAGCCCATGATCCTCCTCCACTAGATGGATATAGTAATGGTGATATGATGTTTTTCAAAAATATACAATTAGGTGAAGCTTCCCATTCCATTGGTGGAGAATACATGGAAATCAGACTTCTACATCTATTAGAGTTTCCTTAGCTAGACCCTAATTTATCACACGTCACCGCTATATTGGTTTTTATTAACTATTATCATTTAAGCATAGATATGTACTCCATGTATTTATGTTATGTAGGATGATGTGTCACCTAGGGACTTATGGTGTGCCCCAATTGGTTTTATTTAACCACTCATACTTCATTTTGAGTTTTTTGGGTCATATTTAGTAAATAATTCAGCTTCATTACATGACATGGAATTTTCCCATTGGGTGAGGGTCTCCCAGGTTCTAAAAACTCTGATAAGTCCATGAGTCTTATATTTTTGACTTTAAATGATGTATTAAATTTCTATTGGGTCAAGATGACCAAGACTATGACGTATTTAGTAGTTCTAAGGGATTTCTCTTTGTCTTTGAATGATGCAGTAAGTCCCCGTTAGGTTAGGTTCTCTAGGGATTTGATATCTCTAATATATTTTAAGGACTCATCTTTATGACTATGAATGACATAGTGATCTCCCATTTGGCTGAGTTCTAGGCTCTGACATCTCTAATAGTTCCTAGAAACTACCCTCTCTAACTCTAAATGGCATGGAGAGTCTATTAAAATTCAATCCATGTCATGGAAACCCTTTGTTAGTTCTTTAATCACTAATAAATGAGTGTTATATAAATTCATAGATTTGAAATTGATCACATTAACAAAAAAATGTCATTACATATGTTATAATTATCATCACACATGTTATAATAACACATATTATTAAATGAATAATATTGATAATGCTTTGGTGAATACTACAATTCACCAACAAATATATATTATCATTGATAATCATAATTATGCTTTGTTGATGATATTTTTCATCGATATTTCTAGTAAATTTCAAAACTATCTAATCTATCTAGCTTGTCCTTCCATTAACAACTAACATGTGGTAGGCACCTAACCACATCCCTTAGAGTTTACTCAACAAGCCCCTAATTTCTTACACATGTCACCCCTCTATTGTTTTTTATTAATGGTCACAATTTAAGCATAGATTTTTGCTCTATGAACTTATTCTAGGTATAATTATGTGTCATCTATGGATTCATGGTGCACCCTAGTTAGTCCCAATTAACCACTCATACTTCATTCTGAGCTTCTTAGGTCACAAGTCATAACTAATTCATTTTCACATTATATGATGCAAAATTTACCCACTAGTTTGGGATATACTAGGTTATATCATCTCTAAAAAAATAAGGGACTCACCATTTTGACTTTGAATGATGCATTGATCTCCCATTAGGTTTTGATCTCTCACACTCTTATATTTGTGGAAGATATGGGAACTACCCTTTCTGAATCTAAATGGTGTAGTGAGTACCCATTAGGATTGGCACTCCTAAGCTTAGATATATCTAAAAGGTTTAGAGGACTTGCCTCTTTGACGCAGAATAATGTAGGGATCTCCCATTAAGTTGAGCTCTATTAGGATCTGACATGTATAACAATTCTAGGGGACTACCTTCTCTAGATCTGAATGATGTGGTTAGACTATTAAAATTAATTCCATGTCATAAATTTTGCAAGCACAACCACTTGTATCGTAGGGGGTGAATCATTCATTCTCACTTATCATTCATGAAGCATTCATTCAAACACATACATCAACCAATGCATAAACAAGAATCCATATAAGAATAAAACATATGAACATAAGAGATATGTGGAAAACCCTAATGGGGGATAAAACCACTAACACACAACTTGTAATACAATTGTATAAGTAATGAATCAATATTTAGTGAGGCACCAAGCCCATAAGGAGCACTAACCCCTCACTAGTAAAACACTAACTCAATTAGGCCTTTATAAAGAACCAATATTCAAGGAGGAACCAACCACCTAAGTGACACATCACTGACTAAGCCACTTAAATACCACTTATACAACTACCAAATTTTGATCCATCTCTCACTTCTTTATGAAGTACCAACATAGCCTAGACCAACTTGATCACCTCAAGACACCTTATTTCTCAAACAATAGATGGTGACCTATTTTTCATATCTATATCTTCTCTATCTAAATTACACTCACTATCATACATAAAAAAAAACATCTTTGATGAATTTTTGATAGTCTCTCAAAAGACATTTAACTTATTCAACTCTTTATTCACTATAACTCTCTCAAATCTATCTCTTAGTCTTACTCACTTAATATGCCTCCTACTAGGATAATTAGGTCAACTGACCTTGACATCCACATGCATAAAATATGTTATATGTTCATCATATTCTCTCTCCTATATTATGATGTTCTTCAATTCCTCCTACTCTTTGATAATCTACTCTCTTATTTGGTCACTATATCTCTTATCTCTGACACACACAATTAGGCCAATCATGCCTTATATAAATACACATAATAAGAACACATATAATATTGGTCCACCAAGATAATAATCAATCAAGGTTAGACCCATAACATGTCTTATGACATGTTACATACAATAATTAATCAAAGTAGGACCAACATTATGTCTGCCAAACACATTTATACCTTACTATTCTTCTAAGCTTAATACATACCTAATATATTAGGTCTATCCTCTCCACAGAACAAATTAGAGCTATATGGCCTAGATGGACCTCACCAAAGAACTAATACATTTTAAAAACTTTAATATAAACCTTAATTATCCTTATTAATTTGTAATAAGTCACGAATTCTTCACTCACACCTTGAAAGCATCATTAGACCTTAAACATCTATTAGGCCTAATTACCCCAAAAACACTCTCTTTAAAGACTAACCTAAAACAACATGCAGAAACATATTATAGGAAAAATACACATATTTAATAAAAATTCATGACCTTAAGGTCATAATCAAACTCACTATGCTCCATTACTTAGGCTCTAAAGACTCAGGAACACCTCATCAAAAATCTCACTGAAAACTGCCAATTTGCTCAAAACCCAATCATTAGAAATTTGACCTCATATATTAGTATATGTTATTTAAAACACCCAATATTAATTTATAATATCTCATGGAATATACATAACATCATCATATTCTTGAAACATTTCCAAACTAGGCAAAATGACTCAAGAACATCAATCTTACTAACACACAAAAAATTGTCATAATCCCTAAAAATAGAGTCCTGATGAATGTTGTTTTCAAATCCTATAAGGACACTTTAAAGACATATAATTAACATTAATATTTCCTATGTGAGTTTTATAACATTCTCCAATAGATAAATCACAATTTCTAGTGTCAACCAATTATCTTGTAGGCCAATTTATTGACCTTTTATTTCATAATTCTTGTTTAGCTAGACAAGCCATTTTAGCTTCCATATTTCAAATTATTATATCAAATATCAAAATTTTTAAATTATTTATAATTAATAAATATACCAAAACACATAAACATGTGCACTCTATACATTAATTCATGATATTACGTCTCAAACTCATCACTCCATCTTGTATAACTAGAACTGCCATTCTACCTTGAGCACTAGTCATGGTGATTAGATCTTTTATCACATGTGTGGGAACTTTTAAGAACATTTTATACATGTGTATGATCTTAGGATATCATTAGGTAACTTTAATACATATAGATATCATGGTCTGGTGATAATATTGGTCTCGTAGACCAATGTCTCAACATTACATCTTCACCATCTCATCTTCACTAGACATATTATCTTGTCAACAATATTTTAAACATTTTCATTGAAATACAAAACATATAAGAAATATGGAATTTTTTTATATGTATTTAACCATAACCCCATGAAATTTTATCCATTCCTAATCCATTACAATTTATTCATAATTTCATTCTCACTTTTGCCTATTTTTCTCACTATCTTCTTCACTAAGACTTTTAGCGATAGTCAACTTCCATGAAAAATTTAGAATTTTTGAAGTATATATATTGTTAATAAACCACCATGATCATAAAGTACAATTCACAAGATTTAACATCCATCTATTGTGCAACTTTGACTCAATTAACCCTACTTGCTATATTTAATTTCTAAGAAACAAGTACTTTTTTTGTGGTGTCCACTTACTCTCTTGAAAAACCATTTCCTCATAGAGATACCTAGGAGAGTAAAATAATTTATGAAATCATAAAACTAGGTCTTCCAATCCATTTTGAGACATTTCCATCAAGATCCTCCATATCGAGTCATTATGAGGGTTTTAGATGGATTTACATTCTTAACCTTTATTAGTAAACCTTTATCTGTACAACCAACTCCTAATGATTGTAAAAAATTTATAGGACCATTTTTCATCTCTCCCTAACATTTGAACCTTCCATGCAACAATCACACATGCCAACAAGCATCAAAAAGTGTATCTTAGGATTGGAAGCCTTTACTCTACATGCTCTAGAGACCTCAAATCCACTATTTATGCTTTTTTATTCAAGTAAAGACCAAAAAATTTAAAAAAAAAAATTAAACAACATTTTAGACATAAAACCATGCTAAAATAAGCTCACAATCCTCCAAAATTGATCATGATGCATCATCATATCACCTAGGGTGTTAAGATAAGGTCTATGAGAAGACCACCAATGAATAATTTACCCCTTTAGCTCATTTTGAAATTCATGTGACTGAATTTACATATTTACCTCATTATCTAACACTTTATTTCTTTAATTCATGTCCATACACATCCATATAATCATCATCATGCCTCTACAATCCATATCCATGCTCAAGAACTAGTCGTTCAAATAGACGTACTAGGCACCACAAGACTTTGAGACCGTAAAGACTCCTTCTATAGCTTATCCACCAATTACATGTGTTTAAATAAATACAAACATCTTATCACTTACCTGAACACATTCACTTCACCAAGTTTCACTAATCTTCCCTTCACCAAGATAATACTAGTCTTCACTAAATACCTTATCCACAAAGACTCTCTTCTTATGAATTTGGTCAATCACTAACCTTATAAAAATAAAAAAATTAACATAATAAACACTCTCTTTATGATAATATTTCATATTAATACAAAATAATATTTATCATAAGCTTGTCACATCACAACATTATGCCAATACTTTATGTAGAATTTAAGAACCTACTTTATCATGCTTAAGCCATCATGATTACTTACCATGAATCTTCACAAAATAACTTTTGGGAAATCATTTTAAATAAATTACCTTCGACATCAATTCCAACATTAATGCCTTAGAATAACAATAGGAACATATCTCAATAATCTCCCTCTTTGTCATTAATGACAAACACTCTAACAAAGCATATAAATCTCATCTATCCATGTTAGATCTTCCCCAAACTAGTATTTATCCCAATCTAGTATTTCTCACCATTTGATATTAGTGACAAAGGGTAATATATAGAAATACTACCATTTTATACTTATACTTGAAACATGCATTCTCCCAAACAAGATCAATCTTCCTTTGGTCAACCAAATAGGAACTCAACTCACAAAAGCACTCAACCATGCTCTTCTTAAGATTATGAGAACCTAAAACACTTGAAATTCACTCTCATTTATTTATATATATAAATAAATTAATAAGTAAATATTTTTTTTATAAATCATCATATTATTAATGACAACCATCTTCAGTTAATTCTCATAGAGGCCTAAATACATTAGGCTTGTCTACAATCAATAACATTATTCCAAAGGAAAAATCTTAGTCATCTATATAAAAAAATATTTAATGTACATATGTCATATAATAATATGAATCATGCATCAATATATTCCCTTTTTGTTTCAAATCCATCATGACTTAAACTAGCTCATAACAACTTCCTCATAGTAAACTACCAGTTAGGTCTGTGAGACCTCACTCTCTATGGTAGACATCTATCAAACATTATTTTATTCAAGATATGAAAATTGAGAATAAAAATCCTATACATTTATCCTTTTTAACCTTAAATTCATCTTATTACTCATATAATTCTCAACTCTTCATACTCACTCAATGAACCAACTCTGCAATCTTCTTACTAGTATTTTATGATCTCACAAGATTTACATGATTTCACTATGCTTTCTGTATGATATTCCTTAAGGTATATATTTTTATGTTAACCTTCTCTTTGATGATCCTTATAGTATATATGTCCTCATAGAAAACTTTTCTCTAATGTTCACATTGGTTCTGTGAACCATTCTATGTTCCACTTGACTGTTAAGACAATTAAAGAATTATATATATTTTCCTGAGCACCCAGATTACTTCAATTCCTCATGATTCATTTTAGGACACATCATATGATTTTCATTTAACTCCAAAATTATTTACAAGCTCATTTACTTCATGAAATCTCTTCTAGGACTTACTATCCCGTAGAGTCTTGAAACCCTCATTACATGCCAATTATGTCATATGTTCAAAAACCTACATCATCACCCAAATTGACTATACAAATCATATAGGAAACTCACATTATTTCAAATTTAACCATCTTAAACAAGTTCTTGAAACCAATTACAAACCTCAACACAGATCAGGCTCATGACTGACTATCTTCATAAACATATTGGTCTTAAAAACCAATCCATAACTCAAATTTATTCATGACTTCTACAAATATTCTTGGCATACAAATCTACTCTTGGAGCTCATGAACAATATGAAAATATCTTCCTCAAACCAGGTAACCACCATGCATCCCCTAGATGATGAGTGTCTCCATGAATCCTAATGGAGTCACCTTCTTCTATAGGATAGTAGAACAACATAAATCTAGGAGATTCCCAAATATCCGTTCCACTCTTATCAACCACCTTACAAATATGATACTTATAGTCTCTCTTTAGAATCCATTTAGGCTTGACTAGAACATTTAACTTACCTTACTTGTCATCCTTATTCTTCTATTTAACTCTTGTTTGATTATGAATTTAATCTCCATTTGACCAATTACTTATCCTTTCATAGTTACATGAATGCTCATCCCTTGAGACCTTTATACAATTCTTTTCTCTATGACCAAACTTGACTATGAGTTTCTCCACATCTATCTTGAACTACTTGCACTATTCATCTCTTCATATTAGACTTGAATTTTCAATGCCTAACTGATCTTTAAGTTCTTGAATATTCATATAATATTATTTAGATCCATTATCATGATTACTACTCAATGTACATACCTATTTCTCAAGAACCTTGACCATATATCTTAACTCCAGATTCTCTTTCCTTGGTTGCTTAGCCATCTTGTGCTTCTAGGATCACCTTCAAGATGACAAGATTTTTCAAAGGACCTGATCTTATACTAATTTTTGGAAGCACAACCATTGAGAGGTGGGGGGGGGGGCGAATCAATGTCCTTAAAACAATCATTCGTTTTCACATATCTTTCATGAAGCATTAATTCAAACACATACATCAATCAATGCATAAACAAGAATCTATATAAGCATAAAGCATATGAACACAAGAGATATGTGGTAAAAACTCATGAGGGATAAAATCTACTGAAACACAGCTTGAACTATAATTCTATAAGAAATGAATCAATATTTATTGAGGCACCAATCCCACAAGGAACATAAACCCCTCACTAATCAATCACCAACTCAACTAGGCCTTTAGCAAGAACCAAATTTCAAAGAGGCACCAATACCATAATTATCTCATACATAACTCATCAAATGCAATAAAAATTCTTCAACCACCAACATTAGAGGAAAATCTCACTCCTTGACAAAGCACAAACTTAGTCAAGACCAACTTGATCACCTCAGGACACCTTGTTGCTCAACTGATAGATGGTGACCTCTTTTTCATCTCTCTATCTTCTCTATCTAAAATAATTTTTTTTAATAAGTAAAGAACACATATATAATGAATATCTGATAATCTCTAAAAATATAATCAACTCATTTAGCTCTTTATTCAGTCTAACTCTCTCGAATCTGTCCCTTAATCATACTCAATATGCCTTTTACTAAGCTCATTAAGTCAACTAACCTTGACATCCACATGAAGAAAATTTAATATATGTTCATCATAATCTCTCTCCTTTATTATAATGGTATTCAAATCCTATTTATCCTTCATAATGTTCTCTCTTATTCACTCATTAGATCTCTTATTTGTTACACACATTATTAGGCCAATTAGGCCTTGTATAAATACACATCATAAAAACACTTACACTCTTGGTTGGATAATATACTAATACAATATGATTATAACCAAAAAATGTCTCAAGACACGTTACATATAATAAAAAATCAAAGTAATATCACCATTAGGTCAGCCAAGCACGTTTATAACTCAATCTTCTTCAAAGCCTAATAGAGACCTATTGCTTTAGGTCTATCCTTTCCATGGAAGAATGCAAAACACTATGGCCTAGATGGATCTCACTAAAGAACTCAAACATTTAAAAACCATATATGGAAACCTCAAATATCTTTCTCCATGATCAAGAGTTTAAAAATCCTTGTTTCACACCTTGAAAGCATAATTAGGCCTTAAAGATCTATTAGGCCTAATACCCCAAAAGCATTCTCTTAAAATACTAAGCTTAGACAACCTAAAAAAGGACATTATAGGCACAATAAGCATATGGATATAAAATTCATGAACTCAAGGTCATCATCAAAATCATTACACTCCATTAATCAGGCTCTAAATACTAAATAACACCTCATCAAGAAGTTCACTTAGAACTATTAATTTACCAAGAACCCAGTCATTAGCAATTTAACCTCAAATATCAGTGTAGGCACTTTAAAACACTAAATATGAATGTATAATGTCTAATGTCATATCTAAAACATCATAAAATTATGTAAACATTTCCACATTGAGCAAAATGACTTAATAACATCAATCTTACTAACACAAAAAACTATCATAATCCCTAAAAACACAGTCTTGATGAATGTTATTTTCAACTCCTATAAGGACACTGACAAGAATTCTCATTAACATGAATAGTTCCTATGTTAGATATATAAAATCCTATAATATATAGATCATAAGTTTTAGTGTCAACCATTGGTCTCTTAGGCCAATATGTTGACCTTCTCTTTCACATTTCTTACTCAGCTAGACAAGCCATTTTGGCTTTCATATTTCAACTTATTATATTGACTGTAAAAATTTTATAAATAATTTATAGGTCATATATATCCCAAAAAATCTCAACATGTGAACTAGATAAATTAATTCATTATATAACATCTCAAACTCATCACTCCATCTTCCATACCCAAAACTACCATTCTGCCTTGAAGACCTATTGGGTGATTATGTCTTTTAGCACCTATGTGAACTTTTAATAATGTTTGATACATGTGTATTATCCCATGAGTGTGTGTGTGTGTGTGTGTGCATGCACTCACGTGTGTGTGTGCACACGCTTGTGTGTGTGTGTGTGTGTGTGTGTGTGTGTGTGTGTGTGTGTGTGTGTGTGTGTGTGTCATATATATATATATATATATATATATATATATATATATATATATATATATATATATATGACACACACACACACACACACACACACACACACACACACACACACTCACACACACACACACAGACACACACAGACACACACACACACACACACACACACACACACACACACAAACACAAGCGTGTGCACACACACACGCGAGTGCATGCGCGCGCGCACACACACACACACACACACACACACACACACACACACACACACACACACACACACACACACACACACACACACACACATCATGGTATATTTATAATATTATAATTACAGAGTAATGTTTGAACTTTACATCTTCATTGTCTCATCTTCACTAGACATGTCATATTGTGAACAATATTTTCAACATTGTCATTGACTTAATAAATATATAACCAATATGTAAATGTGTTATATGTATTTAAATGCAACCAAATGAAATTGAATCCATTCCTAATCCATGACAGCTTATCCCTAATCTCATTCTCACTTGTGCATGTTTTTTTCACAATCTTCATCACTAAGCCTTTTTAGTGATATACCAACTTCCATGACTAGTTTATAATTTTTAATGTATGGAACCTACTTATAAAAAATTAACATTAATTATAGGTTACAATATTCAACATCCATCCATTATGTAATTTTGACTCAGTCAACCCTACTTGTTATACTAAATTTATGAGAAATAATTACTTTTTTATGGGGTCCACTTACTCTCCTAACAAACCATTACTTCCTGGAGATGCCTAGGAGATTAAAATACATGACTTAATCATAAAAAATGTTTTTACAATCCACTATGATCTATTTTTGTCAATATCTTCAATATTGGGTCACTATGATGGTTTTAGACCGATTTCCATTCTTAACATTTGTTCACAAATATCTATCCATGAAACCAACTCTTAATGATTGGAAAATATTATTAATAAAATTTGAGATCTCTCCCTAAGATATCAACTTATGATGCAATATTCACACATTCCAACAAGAAATAAGAAGTGTCTCCGAGGCTTGGAAGCCTTTACTCTGCCAACTCTAGAGACCTAAAATCCATTTTTTATTCTTTATTATTCAAATAAAGACCTAAAAAAATGAAAATACACTTGAAACAACATGTTAGAACTCAAACCATGATTACATAATTTTAAAATCCTCCAAATATTATCATGATGCCACATCATGCCACCTAAGGTCTTAAGACAAGGTCTATGAAAAGACCACCAATGAATAAATTACCCTTTTGGCTCAATATGAGAGTGATGTGACTAACTATATATATTTATATCTTGATATAACAATTTATTTCTCAACTTAAAGTCCATAAACATCCATGCCATCACCATCATGCCTCTACAAGCCATATCCATTCTCAAGAACTAGTCCATCAAATAGACCTACTAGGCACCATACTACTTTGGCACCTTAAAGACTGCTTATGTAGCTTATCCAAATTTTACACATGTTTAAATAGATGTAAACATATTCTCAATTACCTGGCCATGCTCACTTCACCAAGACAAGACTAGGCTTCACAAAATGCTTTATCCATAAAGACTTGCTTCTTATGAACTTGGTCAATCAATTACCTTATCACAATAAGTAGTTTAACAAAATAAACACTCTCTTTATGATTATCTCTCATTTAAATACAAAAAAATACTAATCATAAGCTTGTCACATCACAACATTTTTCCAAAACTTTATGCAAAACTCAAGAACCTACTAGACCATGCTTAAGCCATCTTGATTACTTACCATGCATCTTCACAAGAGAAAATATGGGACATCAATGAAACTAAATTAACTTTGACATAAATTCAAAAGTTAATTCCTCAACACAATGATAATAACATATCTAAACAATAAAAACCCTTTGTCATAGAAATAAGCACTAATAAATGAGTGTTAACTAAATTTATTGCTTTGAAATTGATGACATCAATAAATAATGTCTTTAAATAGGTTATAAATATCATCACACATGTTATAATAACATAAATTAATAAATAAATAAGTTTTCTAATGCTTTTTCAATTATTTTAATTGAGCAATCAACATATTTGATCATTGATAATCATAGTTATGTTTCAATGATGAAATTAAGAATTGATATTGTGAATCAATATCATTTTTTTCCCCTCCATCATCACCAATTTTTTGATATGATTGGTTTATTCTTATTTATATCCTTCTTGACATGCTTTTTTTCAACAACCTAGCTTTGATCTCTTTTTTCTTTCATTAACTTCTACTCACAGTTCAATGGATCCTATTGTGTAAGAATACTTGACTTAAACTTTAGTTCTATGCTCATGTCAAAAACCACAAATGGATTGCATTGGAAAAGTATCACCTCATTCTATATACAATATATTTTTTATTCTTTATGAACAATCTTTAATTGTTATCCTTTTTATCATCATGGAATAATTCCTTTCCTCTACTAACATGATAAAATTTAGTTCGATAACTAGCTTTGTCTTTGCTACTAACATCATGTTCCGTAACTTTGATAAAGAGAAGGTAAAATCCGTGGTTTAATTATTTGTTATTCCCATCTTCAAGGTTGGCTTGGATGAATCTATAATAACCCTTGATGGTGATCAAGAAGAATCTTTGCCCTTCTTTAGTAAAGACAAGTTCAGGTTCATGTCAATGATCATGTTTAAGTACCTAGAAAGTAAATTATTTATTTTCCATGAGCACATTTGATGCCTAGTTTATTATATGAATTCAAATATATTGTTTGGTTCACTATTTCTCCTCCACATTTAGATAATGCTTTGTCACCTCTACCTGCTATAGAATACATGCATATTATTCACCTTTCTTGATAAAGAATTAAATTGGTAAAATTCTTGGTTGGGCTAGTGTTTCATAGCATATCCCATTATCTTCAATGGATAGTTATATATACTCTAGTAATAGTTACCAAGGATTCAGACAAACATTTGGCTATAGATAAATGCATGCCTAATAAGTTGGACACTATATCTACCTCAGTAGTTCCTTATTCTAATGTGGTGGTTGATGGTTTAGTTCATGTGGACCATCTTTTAGTGACTAGGGATTTTTTTAGACCTATGCATACATTTAAGTTTATCTAAATCATAAAAATTGACTAGGTTTTTGAATGTATTTATTTGATCTAATACATTTTTCTATTTTTTTCACCCTACTAGTACATTATAAGTTTTTTTGTAACTAAGCCACTGTTATTGCTAAGAAATAAAATATTTTCATTCTTATTTTTTGTGTAAATTATTGTTTTTATTAGTCATGGTTCTTGTAAACCTATTATCTTTGAAAAACAACATAATTGAATCAATTATTCCAAATCTAGTAATTGAGAAAACACAAACATCAAAATTGTTATAATAATGTAACAATATAGATTTTAATTAATGATGTATCCAATTCTTTTTCTCTATTTTATTTCTTAGAATAGGTAAAAATCCCACCAACAATTTTTATACTTAGAAGGTGATCCCATGGTAGCATTTTTAAAAACAAAAAACCAACTCCTTAGTTTTATTAAAAGAATCTAAAATTTCCTTTTGTTATGCCTTTCATTTTTTATTCTACCAATCTCACATTAACCCCTCTATGCAACCACTACTTTAGCTACATGTAGGTACTTTATCCACTTCACATCTCTTGTTGAAATATATGTTTTTTATTTGACACCTTTCTTTTATTCAAGGATACAATATTATTTTATTGGTGCCCTTTTTTTAAAGGTGGGTGTTTTATTTAGTTTATCACTCATGGAAATGTTTAATATGAAGCCATGTTTTTTTTAAAGCGGGGGGATTTGTATTCTAAAAAATGGATGCTTTGTAGTTGGTGGAAAACATGTAATATGGGGTACAATTATTTAAATTATGGTGATTATTTTGGTACAATAAGGGAGATAATTTTTCATTTTTATTTACTATTTATTTATTAATTTAATTTATTTTTATTTTTATTTTGTAACTAGGCAATTTTTAAAATAAATAATATTTATTATTTTTGTCACATACCTTTTATATTGATTATCAAACACAAAGGTTAAGGTTTATTCTTGAAGGAGATCATAACTCCTCACAAGTCAAACAAACATGTTTTTGCTCCTCCCATCACACTTTAAAAATATATGCATTTTTAGTTGTAACAAATGTATTGTATTTTTAGAGTGTCTTTTACTACTACATCATTGTACATATTTTTTAGATACATTTTCAGTGTTTGACATCCATATTTGGCCATGGTTGTATTTTTTGAGGTAATTTTTTGACTTTGTCACATTTACTCTTTTGAGGTAAAATCAGACACTTTGTCACAAGAAAAACTTTTGTAGGGTGTATTTCTTATTTCCATCTTTTTAACACAAGAGAAGTTATTCTCTTGGGAGGGCGGGGGAGTGAGAGGTGGGATGGGGATTGGGAGAAGGGTATTGTTTTTCCTACTTAGATTATTATAAAAATGGGTACCACACTCTTTGAATCCATTAACACTTCCAACTATGACTAATGGAGGATGAAGTTGAAGTTGTATTGGCTGATGCACAACTTATGGAAAGTTTTCTTGGTGATGATCCTATTTTTAATGAGTAGGAAGATATTGCGTGGATTGAGTATCTACAATTTTAGTCATTTTATCTTATAGGTATCCATGTTTTAAATAGCTTAAAATCTCAAATTACATATCCAATATCACCAAAATAAGCTTCAAATGCTATTGTATCCCTATTTTTTTTTGGGGGGGGGTATGCATAGGTAGAGGGTTTCACTTCACCTTCACCTATTCCTATTCCTTCTTCTCCCTCTTTTAGTGAGGATTATTTTGTTGGTGACATTGTTGTTTTTTCTCCACTATCTTCTCCTCTTTGTTAGAATGTGATTATTAATAGTGATATGTACAAGGAACCTTTGTCATATTCATGTCCTCCTTCTATTAGTGAGGACATATTAGTTGATGACATGCCTCATGGTCCCTGGTCACTTGATCCTCATATGGAAGATTTTATACTTGACGATTATGTTGATAAGGAACTTTTGTCTCCTACTCCTACTCTTACTCCTACTCATCCATTTATTTGTGAGGACATGTTTTTTGAGGATGAAACACATCCACCATTTGTTATGGATGACTTGGTTGCGAGATCTCCACTATTTATTGTTGATTACTTGGATGAGGTACCTCTACCACCTCTAAATTGTTATTTGGTGGTGACATGGATGAGGTAACTTTGCCTCCTCCAAACATTAGTATTTATCCTATTAAGCCTATGCTCAAGGGCCATATTTTACTCTATCATTATTTGATTTTATTATTGATTATCTTAACACATATTCTCACATTTTTGGTATGGATTATTTATGCCATGGTGTTTTAGATACTTTAATTTTTCTTATATAATTCAGTAAATCATTTTGGGATGTTTTTTTGCATGAGGACTACCAATCACTTTTACGACATCACATACAAAAGTTTGTGGTTCTTCCTATGAGAAGAACATAAGTATTTTTTTTACATGGAACTATATCACCACACTTGGAGGTGGTTCCTTACATCCATATAAGATATATAATTATGATCTATGCTTAGGGTGAAGGAATTTGTCCATGGGGAGGGGGGCTCCCTATGAATTCCTTCCTTCTTTTTCTTGGGTTTGTATATGGGTACCTTAGTAGGCCTAGTAGCTGAGACCTATTTGTGTTATAATTTTTCTATCCCTAACCATAACTTAAGGGAGGGTGTTAGATTTTTATCACTTATTTTATGACTAATTTAGGTTAAGATATGTTTAGGATCTTAATTTTATTCATAATTAATTATCTCCTAATACTATTATTAATCTTACCTAGGATCTACACATGGGTGGAACCATTTTTTAGGTGGGTATGTACACATTATATTCGAATACCCATTATGGCTACCTATATCACTCTATTATTTATTATGCACTACTGAAAGACATTTCATGAAGAGGAAATTTGAGAATTTTTTAACATTCTAATGGCTCATTGAGAGTAATAAATAGAGTGTTCTTATTATTGATCATTAGAAGCTTGTTTGTAGTGGTTTTGGTCTCCGACTATGTTTCATCCTTACTCAACCTCAATATTTAAATTATTTGTACAACATGTAATAATTGATGTTTTCAAGTGATTGAGTGGTCACATAACTTAATTTGTGACATCTTATATTCATTGAGTAAATGCTTATCACTTATTTTATTTAAACGTTATGGTTATGGGATGATTTACTTGTTATGTACATAACTTTTAAAACATGAAAATATATAAAACAACCTATAATGGATGCCATAAATTTTATTAAGACCATCTTGGTGCTCCATGTTTCATACTCAGGTGCTTCTCCAAAGTTATGTACATTTTTTTCCTTTAATCAACATAATTGCACTCATACAAAGCTAATAGAGCCATTGTTATTCATAAAAAATTAATCCTTCTTTGTAATAACTAATATTGTGTTGCAGGATAATAGGGGATAAAATTTGATCTTAAATCACCACTTTTTTCTCTGAAATAATAATAGTTGAAATTGGATAGAGTTTTGGAGGCATTTAAAAAAATAATTTGATAATAATGTAAGAATATTAATTGTTTAATTATGTGTGTTGTTTATAAATTTTTTTTCAATACCTATATGATAAAATTATGTGAAATTGATTCATTTATGATAATGAATTAACACTTTTTGGTGAAAATATAAAGATATGACATGTTTATGGACACATATTTTTCTGTGTGAATGAATGATTTGCTATATAAAATTTCATTATGGATAGATTAAATGTTTAAGATTGTAAAGGTTATTTTTCAATTAATTTTTTAATAAATAAATATTTATAAAATTATTTTACAAGTTAAAACACCTAGAAAATTAAAAATACAATTGTACGAACATAATTTTTGATCTTAACTTCATGAAAAAGTATATTTTTTCTAAGTATGTCAAATGATTCATAGTTTGGTTAGGTATACGCTTTATAAAATTTTGATTAATAGTCAGAACTTTATAAAGGTATTTGTAAAGATATGTATATAGTCTATAATGAGTTATGTTATGTATAAATTAAGTAATAATTTTAAAAATAGTTTAACATTAAGAAATTATATATTAAAAACAATGCTTTCCCCACTATAAACCTATATATTTTAAAAAATAAAATCTTCCTGATTAGATATGTTGACAAATATTAAAAAAATCCTAAATTTCCAAAAATCATTTGCATCGCTCAATTACTAGTTTTAGGCTAGGTTCGGATGTACCCAAGCCTAAATCCAAAGCACACTTGGAGAAAAAATAAAAAGGTCAAAGGTTGAATGTTAAGATGGCATACATCCTTTGGAAGACGTGATTTAGAGGGAAATTCAAATGTTTCAAAAATTTGGATGGAAAGGGTGTACACCTTTTATAAATAAGTATAAATTTACATTTAATGTATAGTACATTTTAAATTCTTATACTTTAAATTTATTTTACTAAATATAACAAAATAGGTCCACTATGCATCTTCTAAAATCAATTCTAGAGCTATAGCAGTTACCATTTAAAAGTTAAATTTTCAAAATCCATTCTAGTTAATCTTTAGTTTTCAAACTTTCAAGATGGGAAGATAGAATGAGAAACTAAGTTCAAATCATGTTATATATGTAATATATCTATACCATTGTGTATGACCACATAATTTATCTAATTGAGTATGCCATACCTAATTGGTTATACCATACCTGATTGAATACCTGAGCCATATCTTGATCTTGAGTATACCCTACCTAAATACCTAAGCCATATCTTGATTTTGATTATTCCCTACCTACACTAATTTACTTGAGTATTCCCTACCTACCTTAAATACTATAGTATGACCCACCTATGGTTCTTTCCCTATATACTTGAATATTCCCTATCTAATTGAGTATGCCATACTTGATTGAATACTCATGAAATATCTTGATCTTGAATACTTGTATATAATACTAACCATATTTAACTTACCTAAGCCATATATTAAAAAGGAGAAGGGGAATTATCATATCAAAGGATAAAGGAGAGGGGGTGTTATTACCTATATAGAGAAGGGAGAGGAAGAGTCAATCCATATCTTAAAATGATAGGAGTATTTTCACCTATATAGAGAAAGGAGTCACTAGGATGATCGGGTAAAACGCTTGAAGGTAGACTCAGGAAAAAATATTAAATAATTTGTGGGCTTTTCAACAATGGATCTATTGATATGAAAAAATGACTACAATGTAGAATGTGACTTATAACATGGCTTTAGTCATGATACAGTCCTTCATACACTACATCTATCATATACCTATTACTACATGTATATATACACTCACTCATGCATGACATCTACTTATGGTCATGATACAATACATTATACCATACATAAATGTAGATTTTCACCCTAGTACACTCCAT